>CM066038.1:150987627-151266284 GCA_033557465.1 Ichthyophis bannanicus | reverse complement strand
AAACCAACTACAAACCTTAAATACACCACCATGCAGATATGCTCTGGTAACTGTCACATATACAGTGTGGCACAGGACATGCTGAACACAAACACATGGGGATATGTGTGACAACAGCAAGGGATGGGTGATGGAGCCTGAAGTGAAACACAAAACAACACACCATCTGCCCAATATGATGGAGCAATGAAGATATGTTTTCCACATGACCCCAGGCACACACAATCTCCCTGTACATCCACCTACCCCAACGCAAAGCATATTGGGTGATGTTCAGTCACATGCCAATCCAACACATCAACAGCATCTGAATAAACTATGTCCTGTGCATTGGGAAACACAACAGTAACAAACATATGTCATGTTCTACAAGAGTATCACACACTGCACCTTCCTGTCCACAACTCTCATACCCCACACCATCACCTAATGTCTGACTGCTCCCTATCACAATGTATAGATCACTCACATGTGAGAGGCAGCACAGAGTTGTAGGAGGCTATCCTCAGGTGTCCATAATCAATCCTGTCCCCATCGTACCTCTGTGTTGTTGTACAGAAAGATCAACAGACATGTCAGAAACCACCATGTTTGCATCTCACCACAAAGTACAGACGAGTCACACAGATCCACTATATTGGCAACAATGCCCCCTATCTTTGTGTAGGGGTGTGTCAATGTTGAATGCTAAGTCGCTTACAATTCTGGAAACACATATGGAATATGCACGAGTGTCTCATGTATGCAGGGACCAAATACATATCCTGGTGTGTAGATGTCATACCTTGAATCATAGTGACAGCTATTTGCTGATGATCTCCACAGATAGCTGTCAATGTGTGCGTCATGTCATTAAAACACCAATGGCATGTATATTTTTTACGCAAACCATGATGGCTGCATGCCATCACACTGTGTGTCATTGAGAATGTCAACGCATGGATAGCCAATATGTGTACCTCAGAGAAACAACTCTCACATATGTCTGGTTTTCCTTGCCAACATAATCCTCCCCTTCCCTGTCCAACTATCTATGCAATCTATGTAATGTGGACTGTACTATCCTACACTACTCACATACCCAGCCTGTAGCTGAGGCATGATGGCATATGTTGAGAATTTATCAGCAAGATATGCCATGTACTCCCTGAGAATCCTGCACAACCATAAGCCACCAACACATTCTGTGCTCATCCTGCCCACTGTAACGCACCCCTTGCTGATATGGGGTAGGTTATCCTCTGTATCTGTGTACATATGTAGCACTGTACGTAAGGTCAATTCGCCTACATGTAAATGTGGCAATACTACCTCTCTGGCTGGACAATGCTCAGATCCCCATCCTATAACATGTCCATGTCATGGCTTTCTGGTGCAGTATACATTCCAACACACTGTAGGGTGACATTAACACCCTACACATAGATACCCTAATATCCGCAGAAACCACTACTAAGCATCTGTCCTGTGATATGTATGTCCTGATACGGCCATAATAACAAAGCATCACTTAGCCAGCTGACAGGAGTGTAAGAACCAAATGTACACCCCAAAGGTGAAACATATAAATTCAACCCACTGGACTAATGTCCCCAAACGTGGACTGGTCTCACACTGTGAACATCTCACCATATGGCTAACACTGTTCTCCACCCATATCATCACAAAACATCATTTGTGCTCAACAACAACAGGTGCTAACACAGGCAGCCACTAACTGTAAATTTAACCTTAAAAATCACACACAGCCGTATGAGCAACCACCCACATCATCTGGCACCAAATGCTGTTGTGTACTGGCCACATTGTTTGTGCCTCACACATGCCTATATGTGAGTTGTGAATTAGCACTAAAATACTAATGTGTTGTTGCATACAAATCATATCCTGACATAAACTGTAACTGCTGTAAGCATAACACACATAGGATTAAAAAGCTGTGTGGGTAGGTAATACGCACATGAGAAGATCTCTCCAATCAACCTCCGTCTGACTGCTGTGCCATCCTGTGTGTCACCACTGGCACGTACAGGGGGGCACATTGGATCTTGCTCCAGATCCTCATTAATCTCTGCAGGGATATTGTGCCTGAGAGCAATGTTGTGCAGGATGCAACAGGCTATGATTATCTCTGCAACAGTCCTTGGCTTATATTGTAAGGCCCCGCCTGACCTATCCAGACACCTGAAGCGACTTTTCAACACGCCAAAGGTACGCTCGATGACTGAGCGGCTGGAGGCATGGGCCTCATTGTACCTCCGCTCTGCACGTGTCCGTGGCTGACGTACAGGGGTCAGCAGCCAGGGGCGACACCCATATCCTGCATCACCTTGGAAATAAAAAGAAATGTGCGTGTCAATATTCAACAGAACTGACATATGTTAAGATGTAGTAACCCTACACAAAACAAATCCTGACATCAACATATAACTGAACAATTAATGAGCTTTAAAAAACACATATGCTGTTAGAAAAGGAACACATAGCCTAGAAAGTAAGTACACTCATGGGAAATACCCCAACAGTTCCATCTATACTGTAACATATTGTGTGTGTGTGTGCGCGACATGGGTATTGTAATGCATGTACTGTCCACATTGGCACCCCTGCCAATGAGAGACGATAGTAACGATTCACGTGTCACATGTTCATATTGTATGTCTGAACAGTAACCTAGGTAAAATATGCTGGCATGAGAGGGTGGGAAAAAAACAGAACATGTATGCCATGGAGGCTGGTGATAATGTGAACCATATCACCTAGATGCATCCTGTCCTGTACGGGCAACATATCTAGATCTCATACTCTGTGTCCTTATGCTGTATATTGCTAAACAGAAATTGTTTAAATACCAATCCTGTGCACTGTGTCTATACTGGGAACATCCCACTGAAGGTGGGGTCTGCAAACCTGCACACTGTACTACTCATGTCCTAACCTCATAGAGATACACATCGGTACATTACCGTCATGTGTAGCTGAAAACAATACAACTCTGTATGCACACACATAGCCCACAGCTTTAGGCATCCCCTTTCCAATATGTTAAACTACATGAGGATCACTGGCCAATATGTGGCTAAATCATGATCATCTACAGTAGGCCAAGGTACTAGCACCAAATATACTTCGTTACACCCCTGCTGTGACATAGGCCAAATGCGTGACCATACATATCCACACGAGTGGTGCTAGCTGGAAAGGGCAAAAGCATACATCAGATATTCCCAAACACCCCCTCATATTATATACTGGCTCCTGGGTAGCAACAACAGTCCAGAGTGAGTGTGTGAACCCAACACACACATGAGAAGGGTTACCTGTATGGATGAGCAATTAGCACAAGGTTAAATGACATACAAGCATTATTTGGCAATGACCCATCATGATACGTGCATATGAGGGCCAAACCCCCCCCCCCTCAGAATGTGTGCAGTTGATATTACCACACACTATGAGGTATTGTGCAACAGCCTAGCCACATGCACAGGGGTGTTGTCACCTGCACACCCTGTGAATGTCAGGATCATATAATGCTAGGAGTCTGATGGTCTATGTTTGTTTGTAGCTGCTGTATGTGTACGTCTATACCCCTGTAATAATCTAAACATACAACAGTCCCCAAACAAACATTGCTCATATGTTGATCTAAGTTTATGGTTTTAAACGAGTTTGCTAGCTATGTGAGTAGACATAAAGAAAGTTACAAACACATACATACATTACGACACATGACATACTCACCCAGCAAAATACAGTCCCCATAACGTCCGCCCTCAAATTGTGTGAAGATTGCCGAGTGATGCAGGATATAGGAGTCATGGGTGGACCCTGGAAACCTAGGGACCACATTCAGAATATGCAGATTAGCATCACATACAACCTGAACATTCAGGGAATGGTAGTGTTTGCGGTTGCGAAACGCCACCTCCCTGTCTCTAGGCGGGACCAGGGCAACATGTGTGCAATCAATAGCTCCCATCACGTGTGGTATCCCTGCTAATGTCTCAAAGGCCTGGTTCAGGGTCCCCCATTGTTGCCTAGTGTGGGGAATGGCTATGTAATTCCCCACCCGGCTGACCATGGCACGCAGTACTTGGTGGAGACATCGTGAGAAGGATGGGCGGCTCATGCCACCCACTGCAGCCACAGATGACTGGAAACAGCCAGAGGCAAAAAAATGTAAAGCAGCAAGGAGCTTGACTAAACCTGGTATTGCATGGGACCGATCAGTCAGGGGCTCGAGGTCAGGTCTTAAATCCTCATAAAGCTCCCTAATAGCCCTTGTGCTCAGTCGGTACAGGGAGATGACCTGGTCCTCACGCATGCCCTGGAGCTGTGCCCTGGGCCTGTAGAGGCGTGGCTGCCGAGCCTGCACCTCGGCACGCCTTCTGTGCCGTGAACGCACAGCACATGGCTGGACCACCTCCACAGCTGCAGGTCTGAGTTGCTGCGGGACTACACCCATGCCCTGTGCTGCAGCCCCGTGGACACCATCTCCCCTGTCCGGCAACCGCAGCATCTGCCCACCACTCAGGACACATGCATAAGCATATATTGCTGCCATAAACTCCTCCCGTCCCACTACCGAAACACACTCTAACAACCACACAAACTCTAACAAACACACAAAACACACTATACAGTATCCAAAAGTAAAAACAACAACTGACAATACACACACAACACAATATAATAGGCAATACAAACACCAATACAATCCGCTAGTACAACTGCTTAGACTTTCGTTCTTCTCCACACCAACCACACTCCTCCTGCTCTTCCTCTACAACCCTCAACGTGGGTAATGTTGTGCTGGTAATATATGTTATTATGGGGTGTGTGGTTTGCGCACACTGCGCATGCGCAGTTGATCGCATGCGATGCCCGTTGGTGGCACGCGTGCGCCACTCTACGCATGGGCGCCGGTCAGTGCGTGCCCACACGTATGTGCGCCGGCGTGAACATGCGCACAAAACACAGACACCCATGCGGTAGTCGTTGTAGTGCGCATGCGTACTGCGACACATGCGCAGTACAGTGTCTCAGGGCGCATGTGCGTTTGTCCGCGTACGGCCACCCATGCGTTGGCGAGCACGCGCCCAACGCACGAGCGTCACGCCCGCCCAATTGCGCATGTGCAATGGAAGACACATGGCAATACACTATAAATAGGCCTGCACACGTGCATCACGTTGAGGGTTGATAAAGGAGTCACAGTTAGAGAGAGAGGGTGTCATAGATAAAGTCTGAAACAGAGACAGTGGTGGGACTACTGCACAGGAAAGAAGCACAGTGAGGGATAACAAAATCTATAGGTAGAGAGGCTGTGGTGGGAGTAGTCCAGAGGAAGGAGGGAGAGAGTCAGTCCAGGGAGTACGGCAGCGGAGAGAGGCAGAGAAAGATAGTCAGGAGCAGAGTAGATTCCTCACCTTGTGCTAAGATAATATTTCTGTTCCCTTTGTTATTGTGTCCTTTACTGTGTCCTGTACTGTAACATTTTGTAAGTCTGTATTGCATGCTGTGTATTGTTCTGTTTTGTTTAAGTGAGTGCTGTTCTGTTGAAAGGAGCATTTAAAACATACAGAGATGGAGAGAGAGAGGGAGAGAGACGGTGAGGGTGAGGGTGTGGAGGATGTGTCCCAACCTGTGGTGGGTGATACACCGACGCTACAGACTGCACATCCTAGGGAGGGACATGCAGGACCATCTTTTGGGCCACAGCCTGCACAATATGTCCAAACTGGGAAGAGAAAAAGGGTACCTGTGCCTGGTCCACAGCGAAAAAGAGCTCTACGCTTCAGTGATAGAGAGAACTATATCCTACTCTCGCATGTAATTGAAAACTATGACCTCCTATTTGGCAGGCTCAGCAGTCGCACAACAGTGGCCACCCGAATGGCAGTATGGGAGGAGGTGCGTGCTGCAATGTCAGAGGCAGGGGGCCCCACAAGGGATGTTGAAAGCCTCAAAAAGAGGTACTCGGATATAAAAAGAGGGGTGCGCGAGCACATGGTGGCTGAAAGACAACATGCGCATGGCACAGGTGGTGGGGGCCCTTTTATCCCATCACTCACACCATTGGAACAAGAGCTGGCAACACGTTTGGGCCACATCTATCTCCGTGGACTGCCGGAGGCCCTTGACACGGCACATCCTGACGCAGGTATTTATAGTAATTGCCAGGTTCACAATGTCCCTTCAGTACACATCATTCAGCTGCACAGACACTCCCATACCTGTGACCCAATCCACACCATGTTTAAAAAGTGGTGTCACATGTGTGTGTTATGGCCATGCACAAACTGTGTTGTTGCCATGCCCTGTCACAATATTACATATGTGTCCCTCGAAAACAGCAACCTCCCCATCTGTTTCCAAAACTACACACAACAATTCCTATCCAACCTGCACATCTGTGATTGCAAAGCACCATATGATTTTGTGGCACACTAATCAGGTAACGTGTGTGTGACATACTATTTGCACAGTGCTACATGTGCTTCTCAGTGGGCCACAGTTGCTGGCTACTTGGGATCCACGGCACAATGGGTCACAGCCAAACATATCCAACAATGAGCATATAGTATGTCTAGAGACAATATTTCAAAGTCATAATTAAACATGAACAGGCAATGTATGGTCAAAACAAGTGTAAGGGTGATGTATTCTCACACATGTGTGTACATATGTTGTACAGATAGGGGTAGGGATGTGATGGGGGACACATGTGGCATGGCACTCCAAATATACACATGGAAAATATGCAACATGTGCATGGCCACACGACACACATGTGCCCCAGAAACAGCTGAATGACGTCGACAAACATGTATGGGAGGGTGTCATGGGTCGGGTATGCAGCACACACGCACATACCCACCCCATCATCTCTGTGGTGTCTGTGCCACACATATATAGATATGATTATGATGAAACATATGTGTTTTCTTTGTTATTGTTCAATATGCAGGTGACTACAGTAAAATGGGAGAGGAAGAGGAGGAGGAGGAGGAGGAGGAGGAGGAGGCGGAGGAAGAGGGTGACGTTGACATCACAGTGCCAATGAGTGTGTTGGAGGATGAACCTGCTGTCTCAGGGGGCAGCACAAGTGCTGTTGATGAGCCCATAGAGCCACCTGTACCCAGTATATCACCACTAGGGGCAGCATCAAGGGAGAACATCCAAGGACCCAGGCCGCAAGTATACACCGAGAGCCCTGACCCTCAGGTGATGATGGCGGAGTTAAGGTCCCATGGCGTATCTGCACGTCGCGATGCTGAAGGTGGGTGACATACGACAGTCATAATTCCAAAATAAACACCAATAGTCACTAGTTGGTGTATGTGTGGTGAATGTTGCAACATAACCACCACATATATCACATGTATGGCTCATGTTGTTGGGATATTGTTTTGTGAAAGAATGGTGTGGGGTATAATATATGCTGTTACTATGACGCAAAACAGAATCACCGAAGGTCAGTTGACACCCACAGATGCAGGCCTAAATGGAATGTTGTATAAGGGTCACCATGTTGTTGTCATGAGAAAGATCAACACTTGCCCTTGCAACAGTCTACCTCATTGCAGACACCCAGATGTCTGGTACACCACAGCATGACATCTGAATGATAGTTAAAGAAACAAACATACCATATATAGAGCAATGCAACCCTCCTCTGTGATGTAACAGCACAAAGACCGCATTCCCCACAGTCTGCATCTGCAGGTGTCAAATTACATAGCATATGGAGAGAGGTGCGAAAATATGTCAGGTCAACCATAGATACGGATCTACAGAGGGGTCTCAAACGTACAGTATGAACCTGATGGCTTGTTTGGAGAGAACATTCCTCAATTTCCTCTGTGCAGAAAGACATAACATAGACTGTAATCCAGACAGAAAAGGAAAACACCATGTCCCCTTACTGTAAGGCCAACAATCCCTCAACAGATTGCATAGGCTGTGAGCATGTGTGTCGCAGTTAAATTGTGGGCCTATGTCCCCATACCGTGTGATGGTCCCCAGTATCATAAGTGTCATACCTGCAATATGTGTTGTATGCAGCCATACAGTAATGAGTATGACGCATGTCTATTTCTCAACAAATGGTTAAACAAGGACCAAAACCGTAAACAATTACTGTGCTGCAAAACAAACCTAAACACATATGACTAACTACAACAAAAGCTTGCCATGTTGAGACCATATCATACACCACGTATCCACACAACATTACCAGAATTGGCACATCACCCTACCCCTCCTTTCCGAATGCAAACATTACAGCATTACACAAAGACCTCACATAACATACTGGTGGATGATAGGAATTGTCAAGCCCAATGAGAAATAACATAAACTGAAGACCTCATCTCCTTAACAAAATAACCAGATACATCATCATAGAGCAAGCAACCAAAGAAAAACATTACCTAGTCGAAAAGTGTTATTGGAGCCACAAAAGGCAACTAGGGAATTTGACACAACACTGTATAGGTACTGGCCAGTGGGTAGATAGAGATATCTGACCAATCTGTACAGTGATACATACATTATCCCTTACAGCAAGGTAAAATATAAACATACTGAAGCTCAGCCTGTAAGGATCCATATGCTATGTCAAATGAGAAAGTGGAAAACATATGTTGTCTAGTTGTTATGACTGTTTTCCATGTCCTATTTGCTGCATCCACGTTCACAATGCCTGTGCAAGAGTTCTGCTCACTCACCATAGTCTGATGTTTATGTGTCCAGACAGCTCTATTGTACTGTGTTATCCACTCTACATTGTCACATTTGCTTTAACATAACCATTTTTTCCGTGTAGTAGGTCTCTGACATCCCACACTATCAATGACGTATTCAGAATGCCAATGTCTATCCTCAACTACACTCACATAAGCAGCTATGTTCATAAGGTATCACCCACTCCCACACAACACGTAAATGCTTCACGGGATTAACGTCTGTCAGCACCATCACATTCTAGTCATTCCCCGACATCAGCTCACGTACATTTTGTACACCACCAAGCATACATATCAGTTTAGTCCTTGCACCAGGCAATTCCAAGGACCAGCACATACGGATAATGTGTACATCCCCACATCCAGCCCTTATACTGACAATGTAACCCATCAGACCATACATTGTCATGTCATAAAACAATCATTAGGGCAGGCCAAACCTGATTTGCCGTCACACAGTCTGACACAAATATATGGCATCCCATGAGGCTACATCCAGTACAAACATCTCATGGAGAATAGCAAATTCCATACACACAGAACACACAGTTCCTGTCATGACATGCCCCAACAGCTCATGTGCATCTCTATGCCACATATAGCAAAACCCTGGACCCATACATGACCTGTGCAGACATTCCCAAACACACCTCGGTACAACAATGCTTCTGGCCATCTGAGGTGTTTATGGCTGCTGCATGCTGCACCTGACCTGAATAATGGATATGAGATGACTGTCCTTGCCCAATTCTGTTGCCACGTCAGTAGTATGTGGGTGTGTATGCAGAAGCTATTGTATGACTGTTGTGTTGTCCTCCCACATCCTCTTCCTGTATAGTGTTCTCTGTGTTTCTATTAGTTGTAGTACACTGCGATATATGTGTTATACCCCTAACCATGTTCCCATATGACTCAGCACTATCACATTAGCATTAGTGTGGTATGTGTATGACATGTTGCTTTATGACGGTGTTTTCGTGGAGAGGTAGTTCATTGACCACCCTGTGTCCCATTCACAGCCAATCGACGTGTTCTGGAGCGGATTCGCTGTGCTGTGGAGCAGAACACCAGGGATGTTTGTGCTGAGCTCCGGACATTACATGAGGGGGTCGTAGCCATGCCACTAACTCGCATGTGTGAGGCCCTTGAGGGCATACGTGATGTTCTGATCCGAGCTGCACCTGCACCACCAATGTATCCGGAGGAGGATATAGCCTTGCCAGGGAGAGGGGCCCGACGTGGCAGGCGTGGTCGACCACGCCGTCAGTAACCTATGATAATATAGAAATGTACAGCACGAAACCAAAGGTTTCTCTTTGTTGCACTGTTCATATTTAGCAACTATGTACATAGTATTTTCTGTTATTGCGGCTTGGTTTGGGTTATATGTGAAAGTAGACATATGTGATTAGTATGTTGTGTTTGTGTTATGTAATTGGCTTGGGGGGATCTTTGATATGTCTTACACACATGTTTGTAACAATAGTTTTATATGAGAGAATTGCTGTGATAATAAACAGCTGTCCAAATATAGATACATTGTCTCTTTCCAAAGAGTGTCCATTTGGTCCCATGTGTATCTCTGAGAGGGGGGTGGGAGGACCATAGGATCTGCAACCATGTCCACTGCATAAGCTACTTTGCCACACACATATACCATTACCATGATCCACACATATGTAATGTTTCACTATCACAATGTGTCACCACAGCCTCTGAGCTGCAGCGGCACAGTGTGCACAGACATCCATGTACGACATGGGTGTGGAACCGTGATCCTGTGGAGCCGCAGACCAGTCAGGTTCTGAGCATATCCCAAATGTATATGCTGGCGATATATATCTCACCATTACAATTATCATGACCACCTTACTGGTTTGTGTCCCTCCAAGACTGGATTTTGAGAGCGCTGCCTTACACCTCTGTCATGTACGAGTTAGTTTGTGCTGGGTGCAGATGTCACAGACATCGGATGGTTATTTGGAATGCGTAACATTGCTCCCTGTTTCTCCCAAGCAGTAACGGGTGGTGGCAATGGCAATATGTTGGTGGTGGGGAGAGGTGAGGAGGAATATGACCCACTCAAGGTAACATGTTTGATGTCGGGGACATCTGCGCCTTGCCCACTCACACTCCAAAATGGCAGAGGTGTAATCCAGGTCTCTCAAAAGCGAGCCCTGGAGGGCCGAACAATCAGTCACGCTGACAGGATATCTCCAATTCATATATATCTCTGCCACACTCATTAGGAATATTTCCAACACCTGACTGCCCTGCGGCTCTACAGAACCACGCTTCACCACCCTTGATGTGGACACAGGGGTACTGTGTTATAAATGGCCTGTTTATGTTCCATACACATCACCATCTGCAACCCGTCATACACGACACATTGGTGCCATATGTGTGACCTGTGCCCTCACCTATATTAGTGGTCACATGCACCCCAACCCACCATAGGGATGCATGTGACAGGGGCAGACATTTCTGTGCCGCATATTGTGCCGGCTCATATATGTGAGAACATGTGGGTCATGTATATACATCCCTGTGGCAAGTACGTCTGTGGGGCAGCCACTACATGGTAACATGTAATGCAGCACCCTGCTATCACACACCTACACACATGAGTTTCCCGACACACTGCATGTGGTGCCAATTGAGGTATCACACGCATGTTTACCCGTCAGGAATGTATGTGGCTGCACACATATGACATGCTGGCATCTATAGTCATATGCTACGTGAGACACGTGACCATTACAGGGTTCAGAAAAAATACTTTAATATGTACACACAAAAATAAAACTATATACATATCTAGGGTAGGGGGAAAATGCCATCACCCACCCACCAAAACAAACCCTCCCCACCCCCGCACACACACACCCGCAATAAACACACTCCCACACACTAACCCCGAACCCCCACATGACCCCACCCTCCCTCAGCCTGCCCCGTGATGGCGGACAGGGCAGCACAGGGCACATGTGTGGACGTCACAGGCACCATCAATGATGCCTGTGACGCCCTTCAGGGGGTGGCTGCCGACATGGCAGATGCTCAATGTCAGCAACCACCCTCTCCATGGCTCCCGCCATCCATTCCTGCAGGTGCACCAACCGGTGCACCCGCTGCTCCAGTGCATCCAGAGCCTCACACAGATGTACAACACATCTGCCACCACACACACACATTGTTCCTGGTGTTTGTGTGGTGGCATCTGCATGCACTGTGTGTGGGGCCCTGGATGTTGGAGCCACCTGCCCTTGATGGCGGGAGCCAACAGTGCCCTGTGCTGCACTGTCCTCTATGTCACTCTCCCAGACACCCTGCGGCCACTCTTCCCCCCCTGACTCCTCCCCAACACCCCCCACCACCTCCCCCCACCCACATCACCTGCGCCCTTACCCCCCTTGTGACCCTGGCACCCACACCTTCCGTCCCAGCATCCCCCATGACCCCCTCCGCTGTGTCTTCCGCAGGACCCTCTGCCTCCTCCCCACTGGTGTCCAGGACTACCACCTCCACGGCAGCGCGGGAGGTGGGCCTTCGGAGGGCATAGGCAGAGGTACGGGGGTCTTCGTCACTGTCATCCTGATCTGTGGAAGATGACAGTCATCAGCACACGTAGATGTGTGTGACACATCACATGTACCCATGCAGGTACCATGCACACTGATGGGCCACTGTGACCTCTGATGGTGGGCAGCCATGTCATCAATACGCACCATCACCATGTGATGATTCAGCATTCCTCACGCGCTCAAGGTATGCGCCATGGTGCAGGCGCAGCTCCCTCCCTTTCTTTCTCAGATCCTCGACCTGTGTGTGTGAGAAAATATGGGTGGGAGCATGAGTGAGCACTTACGTCTGGTGGGTGGGCAACAGAAACATAGAACAGTGTGTCCTGGGTCTGGACACTTCAGCTACACTGATGTGTGTTTCATGTATAGCATAGTTCAACACCTGTCACAGGGGATCATCATGGGCACATGGAATGTGTTATCACATGTGGACAACACCATTACCAACTGAGCCTACTCACCAATGTTGGTCATCGTCACATATGTCAGTCTCTGGAGCCATGCCATGGTGCTTGCGTGATGCTACTTGCTGTCCAATATTTGCATCTCTTGTTGTGTATGTTTTGCACACCAGGAGCGGGTGAAGGGATACATTGGAGCAGTTGTTGAATGCGACACAACCCAAGGGGGACAGGGATGTTTGTTAATTTGTGCATCCTGCTGTGTCTGGCGACCACCTGTTACAGGCAATGAACTATGCTATCAGCAGCTAACAACATGGCTAAGTCACACATGTGGGAAACAGTGGGATGAGGAGGGCAGGAAAGGGTTACAACACTGATCATGTGCTGTGGAGGGTCTGTACCTCCACCCATGTTGGCTGGCCATCCTGTGTGAGAGTCAGGTTGGGGTGTAGTATGTATGGGGTATGTTTGGTAGAGCAGCCTAAACAAACATACAACAACTGCAGGTGCCCTTATCTGAGCTTACCATGCCCATGTAGGCTGGCCTATATCTTGTAGAAATGGCACTATGACCTATGACCTGTATGATGACAGCAGGTGTATTTTGATAAACCATGGACAGACACCAAACAAACACACTACGCAATTGCCACCTGTGCTCATGTGGCTGCTTGTGTCTGTGGTGTCCAACCACAAGAGGTGACTGTAGCTTTCCTACAACATCTGTTCTGTTCACCTGCTACAAGGTAATGGATTTGTAGGAGGTGTGAGGATGGGTAACCTAACTATGCATAAAGTGAGGGGAATATGGCTCTGTTACAGCCTTTGGGAATATCTTTGCCTAGGTCATGGAGATGTTGTACCTATACACACATCAACATGTGCACATAGCTTTTCATCGTCATACATCACAGACATGTGTGATGAGATAGTGACCTCACAGACTATGTGAGAGGTGCAACTTACCTGTCATAAACTACCACAACATGTGACTGCTATACCCACCAATTCAATGTGGCGTACGGCCCCATGGGGGTTGTGTGTTGTGCCACACATCATCAGCTGCATATCCCATTGCAGTGGGATCATAGACAAGTGACCTTACACAGGTCATAGGACTCCTGGAGATAGGGAGAATGTATTGAACTGGTTAGGCACACACAACCATATCACCAGGGTGCGTGATAGACCACTGTGATGGCCTCACTTAACTCCTGGGGAAAGGGATGCTCTATTAAACTCTTTATGCACACACAACCATATCAACAGGGTACGTGATTGCCAAGTGTGGTGGCTTCACCTAACTCCTGGGGAACGGGAGGATCTATTTAACTCTTTATTCACACACAACCATATCACCAGGGTACGTGATAGCCGACTGTGATGGCCTCACTTAACTCCTGGGGAAAGGGATGCTCTATTAAACTCTTTATGCACACACAACCATATCAACAGGGTACGTGATTGCCAAGTGTGGTGGCTTCACTTAACTCCTGGGGAACGGGAGGATCTATTTAACTCTTTATTCACACACAACCATATCACCAGGGTACGTGATAGCCGACTGTGGTGGCCTCACTTAACTCCTGGGGAAAGGGAGGATCTATTACACTCTTTATGCACACACAACCATATCTCCAGGATGAGTGAAAGGCCACTGGGATGGCCTTTGAGGGCTCCTGGAAATAGGGAAGATGTAATGAACTGTTTCAGCACACAGAACCATAGCTCCAGGATACATGAAAGGCCACTGGGATGGCCTTTCAGGACTCCTGGAACTAGGGGAGATGTTTTAAACTGTTTCAGCACACAGTACCATATCTCCAGGATACATGAAAGGCCACTGGGATGGCCTTTCAGGACTCCTGGAACTAGGGGAGATGTTTTAAACTGTTTCAGCACACAGAACCATATCTCCAGGATACATGAAAGGCCACTGGGATGGCCTTTCAGGACTCCTGGAAATAGGGAGGATGTAATGAACTGTTTCAGCACACAGAACCATATCTCCAGGATACATGAAAGGCCACTGGGATGGCCTTTCAGGACTCCTGGAACTAGGGAGGATGTAATGAACTGTTTCAGCACACAGAACCATAGCTCCAGGATACATGAAAGGCCACTGGGATGGCCTTTCAGGACTCCTGGAACTAGGGGAGATGTTTTAAACTGTTTCAGCACACAGTACCATATCTCCAGGATACATGAAAGGCCACTGGGATGGCCTTTCAGGACTCCTGGAAATAGGGAGGATGTAATGAACTGTTTCAGCACACAGAACCATATCTCCAGGATACATGAAAGGCCACTGGGATGGCCTTTCAGGACTCCTGGAAATAGGGAGGATGTAATGAACTGTTTCAGCACACAGAACCATAGCTCCAGGATACATGAAAGGCCACTGGGATGGTCTTTCAGGACACCTGAAACTAGGGGAGATGTTTTAAACTGTTTCAGCACACAGTACCATATCTCCAGGATACATGAAAGGCCACTGGGATGGCCTTTCAGGACTCCTGGAACTAGGGGAGATGTAATGAACTGTTTCAGCACACAGAACCATAGCTCCAGGATACATGAAAGGCCACTGGGATGGCCTTTCAGGACTCCTGGAACTAGGGGAGATGTTTTAAACTGTTTCAGCACACAGTACCATATCTCCAGGATACATGAAAGGCCACTGGGATGGCCTTTCAGGACTCCTGGAAATAGGGAGGATGTAATGAACTGTTTCAGCACACAGAACCATATCTCCAGGATACATGAAAGGCCACTGGGATGGCCTTTCAGGACTCCTGGAAATAGGGAGGATGTAATGAACTGTTTCAGCACACAGAACCATAGCTCCAGGATACATGAAAGGCCACTGGGATGGTCTTTCAGGACACCTGAAACTAGGGGAGATGTTTTAAACTGTTTCAGCACACAGTACCATATCTCCAGGATACATGAAAGGCCACAGGGATGGCCTTTCAGGACTCCTGGAACTAGGGAGGATGTAATGAACTGTTTCAGCACACAGAACCATAGCTCCAGGATACATGAAAGGCCACTGGGATGGCCTTTCAGGACTCCTGGAACTAGGGGAGATGTTTTAAACTGTTTCAGCACACAGTACCATATCTCCAGGATACATGAAAGGCCACTGGGATGGCCTTTCAGGACTCCTGGAAATAGGGGAGATGTAATGAACTGTTTCAGCACACAGAACCATATCTCCAGGATACATGAAAGGCCACTGGGATGGCCTTTCAGGACTCCTGGAAATAGGGAGGATGTAATGAACTGTTTCAGCACACAGAACCATAGCTCCAGGATACATGAAAGGCCACTGGGATGGCCTTTCAGGACACCTGGAACTAGGGGAGATGTTTTAAACTGTTTCAGCACACAGTACCATATCTCCAGGATACATGAAAGGCCACTGGGATGGCCTTTCAGGACTCCTGGAAATAGGGAGGATGTAATGAACTGTTTCAGCACACAGAACCATAGCTCCAGGATACATGAAAGGCCACTGGGATGGCCTTTCAGGACTCCTGGAACTAGGGGAGATGTTTTAAACTGTTTCAGCACACAGAACCATATCTCCAGGATACATGAAAGGCCACTGGGATGGCCTTTCAGGACTCCTGGAAATAGGGAGGATGTAATGAACTGTTTCAGCACACTAAACCATATCGCCAGGATACATGACAGGCCACTGTGATGATCTTACAGCACCCCTGGGGATAGGGATATTGTTTTGTACTTTGACAGCACACAGACCAATATCACCATGATGACAGGTGAGCCAGTGTGATGGCCTCTCTAGTCCCCTGGTGATAGGGTGTATGTATTACAGTGCTTGAGCACACACAACCGTATCTCCAGGGTGACTGATAGACCACTGTGGTGAGCTCTCAGGACCACTGGGGATAGGGGGGCATATTGCACAACATTGGCAAAAACAACCAGATCACCTGGGTGATTGACATACCATTAATGCTTTGCTTCACATACCCTTTCTGTGGACGGAAAGGTTATTTGCTGCAGCTACACATTTCACCATATTCATATGATGTGATTTGGTTATAATTAAGCTGATCTATTGGTTTGCTTTCTTACAGTATGTGTTGGCACGTCCACAGCAGCAAATGCCAGGTAATAGGGCTAGCATCATGACCTGTGTGACCATATCCATCACCACCTGGGTAGAGGTCACACCTGTCACATATTATACAAAGACAATATGGGATGTATGTTCAGCTGCAGCACATTACTGACACACAATACCTGACCCCAACAGCATGAGGATCTGCAATGCACACAGCCTCTAGATATATATGTCTATTTCTAATGACCTGTCCCCATCCACTTACCTCCCTTGGGAAGTCAGCTTCTCTATTGAATCGTCTCTGTAGCCGTTCCCAGGCCCTGCGGACCTTTCTGCTGTCCCTGTACCTGTTTTGCCCGGGGAACAGCTTCTCCTGCCTTGTGTCAATCAGGCGAGACAGGATGCGGAGCTCCCGAGGAGTGAATGCAGGCTTTCTTGTTCTGGACGCCATTTTGGGATATTATCACCTGATTGCACGCAGCGTCATTGACGCGCATGCGCCCCGCAAATGCCACACATTTCCAATGTTTTACGTGCAACTGTGCCCCGCAAATGGCGCAGTTTAGCGACGTATGACGTCCAACTGCGCCCCAGAAATTGGCGCACTTTGGCGACGTAACACGTCTCATTGCGCTCCGCATCTGCTGCATGTTTTATAAATATTTTGTCCCACAGCGTCCCGCAACTGGCGCAATTTATACACATATGACGTTCAACTGCGCCCCGCACATTGTTTTGCGGAACGAGTTGCGCACATGCGCACAACAACTGCAATATACAGTGCTGTGTGTCTCTTATATAAAACACATAACTATTTCATGACCTCATGGTGTTGACACATTTGGGACTTGAACTTATCATCACTTGCACACTGGTTCTTAGGCATTTGTTTGATGTGATGTGCTACGCCATTCACATTGCACTGACTGCCACTACAACTGCTACTTCAACAAGGTGTTTTGAGGGACCATCAGATTGGCCTATCAGGCACCCTGGTGATATGGGGATATGTGTCGCAATAGATGATATTCACTACTCCATCTCAATGTCAACCCATACATTATGTATGTGATGGCATGGGGGGGGGTTTGCATCTGCACATGCTACATCCACATTAGGTTGCATAGCACACATATTGAGCTTATTGAGATTGCCATGCGATGGACATGGATGTAGATGTTAGGTGGATGTGCTGACATACAGAGTGAGTGGCTGGGGTGTGCGACACATTCACTGTCATACCTACCTATGTTACAGACACGACGTAACACCATCAGCCTAATCTATATAACTTGCTGGCACATTACTATCTACTATCAACAGTGGTTTGTGTGGCCTTTGCGTTTTGGATTTGTTTTTTGAACAAACACACTGTGACATTGCAATAACCTAGTGTGGCACATCAGGTACCCTATGAGTCACTTCAGAGAGGACAATATGAGGTGCAGTGTCCACAACAGCACCTTCTAATGTTCAAATAAACGAACCTTGTAAGATACTTTTGAGGGACCTTCATGCTACAGCATTGAGGGTGTTGTTGGTGGCACCACCAAATGACATTACAAAGGGAGGAGGCCTCAGAGAGCCATATTAGATTAGACCACTGTAGAATCAGGGGCATTACCTATGTCTGTACACATTGTGACGTCACAGGGGGCGAAATCTCCATAGCTCTGTGTATGAGAGACACTCCTCCTTGAACCCCTAGGCCAGTCTGCTGATCAGTATAGCCCTAATTAATATGCATGAGATCTATAGGCATCAGAGCTACCCTGGCAACCTCACAGATTTGTGGCCCTACAGGTCTGTATTTTTAGACCCCTGTCTTACACCTCTGTCATTTAGGTGTGTGACTGTACAAAGTGCAGATGTCAGTGACATGAAAAGCATATATACTCACTGTGACATACTTCCTCAATTCTCATGCCCACCATGCAGTTCTATAATCTATAAGATGTTGGTGGTGGTGAGAGGCAGAGAAGCATGTTACACAGTTTATGTGAACATTTTTATGTCTTGCACATCAGCACCTTGCCCACTTACAAACGTTAATGACAGAGATGTTTGTCAGGGTTGTTGATGGCCAGCCCTGGAGGGCCACACTCCACTCCGTTTGGCAAGACATCTGTAATGCATATATATCTCATGCATCTTCATTTGTACTAACATAAACACATGTCATGGCTAGACTTTCACGGAGGACTGCTTCAGAGCCACTGCCATAGCTGCTACCACACCCCTGGCTGGCTACAGTTTGAGTATGGGCCAACACATGACCTGTTTGCTTTCTTTACCACGATAGACTTCAATCACACATACCCATGATGCACTGCACATGTAAATAAGCAGTCTACAAATATAAGCACTATGGTTTATGCAGCCACTGAAACACCTACGTATGTACATGATTAATGAGCGTGTAGGTTAATGACACAGAGTTAGTCTTGGACATCACATTGTGCGGCTCCTGTGCTCACCCTGAATGTGAGAGGGGAGACCCAGAACCATGACCACAGCACCTGGCTCAGCTAAGATAGCCTATGGTGTGAGTCCACATCAGTCACAGTGTCTGATGAGTAGCACTTGTTGATGCACATGCACATACACTTCTGTGCATCTGTTATTTCCCTGTGATGTGTAGCCCTTTAAGCAATTTGCTGCAACCACATCAGTCATATCCTGTGTGGTGGCCATTGTCATCGCCACATTAGTTATGGGAGGGGGAGAAGTGTGTTAGACAGACGGATTATGTGACAACACCCAAACGTAACATTCAGACTCATCACTGCAATGGTGCTGCTGGTGGGAAGTGATAACCTCTGTCCAGCAGAGGAAAATACAACTTACAGCATGGGGCATGCATTTATGTGAACATCAATAAGGTGACAGCAGACAGATGGCATGCCTGGACATGCTCAGCAGCCCACCACCACTATCTGACATTGTCCAGCAGCAAACACAGATAAGCTGCAGCTGCTGCACCCTTCAAAGTGTGGCACCCTTACACATACTAGGTGCAAGCAGTCTGATAGCTAATCCATACTGCATACTACTGGTGACAATGTGTGCAACCCAAACTGGGACGTCTGCACACTCACCGAGCAGTTACGTTCGTGATTGGGCTCCAAAAGGCAACCCATAGTTATCACTTGCAAAAGATGTTGTTGCCACTACAGCTGACCTAGCCATGCTATGGTAACTACTCAGTCAGGGTGAGCCTGACCTTCCAGGAGGACATGCTTGGGCTACCTTGTCCATGCTACTGATGACCACACACTGCAATTTCACTTACATTGCCCTACGTTCTGTCCTCATGCATCCTGCCGAGACCAGCCTGTCGGGGGTATGACCACAATACCTAGCACCTCATTATGCACAATGGCAAGCTAACACTGCACACAGTACAAACATTGTGCGCTGAGTAAGGTGTTGCATACATCACACACTGGATGTACAGCCACACAATCCCACAGCTATGCCATCACTGTGCTACTATAGATAGTTTTTCCAGTCTATGCCAAATCAGCAGTCGTGGACACAGTGCATGCATGGCTAGGCTATGAAATAGTGCTACTGTCATACCCCATGGTGGGGAACATCGTCAAACAACAGACCTGAGACACACTCCACATACATCAGACATATTGGTGTGATACCACTCAATAACCATATTGTGGTGTACGTAGACATTGATATCTGCCACTGATCAGATCAACATGTTGCTATATGTGTGGTGTATTTCAAGGTTTATGGTGACAGTGCTACAGTGCGCACATACTAGTTTTATGCGATGGACGCAACGCACACTATCATGACTGTCCAATTGGCTTTGGGTCCTGAAGCCTGTGTGTCTGGTCATTTCGCCTCCTGTTGATCGGTAATCTCTGGCACAGGTCCCCAACTCCAGTCCTGTTGTAACAGACACTGCTACATTTTCACAAATGTGCCTCAGATATATGCATGAGGTATATCTGCATACCATGGACCGGCACATGCAGATGAACAGAGACATCTTTATTTACAACATCATAACATGTGCATAAATTGTGTCCCTACAGGACTGCATTTGAGGAAATCTGATCTATGTGATGCACATTTCTCTCTTATATGTCCACCTTGAGAGACAATATACATGTACTGTCCCTGTTTGCACTTTTCCCACTACAGGTGGTTTGTTTTTTGTGAAAAATTAGGGGATGTGACAATTGCGGGGATTGGTTCAGCAGACCTGACACACGTGATTTGAACTTGTGACCTTCACCTCCTGCAGGCAGTGCCTGTGTGCTTTGCACCACCTTCTTGACACAGAGACAGTGCATTTCCAGGTACATCCATGTCTGTTTGTCAGACTAACCCTGTCTGTTGCACTACACAGCACCCACCTAAAAACAGATAGGCCATGGTGTGATGTGGACAGGTGTCACCAGTTCCCCTGCCGTCAACATGTTCACATGGCCTTATATTGGAGTCTGCATTACCCTTTAATGATGTGGGGCACTCCAGGACTGCTTTTGTTTGAGTCTGCTGTAGGTGATGCACATGTTTATGTGGTGGGTACTGTTGATGATAACATAAACATATGCCAAAATATCTTGGGTTCTCAGCAGAAAAGTATCAGTCTTTAATGCCTGGTTTTTCAGGGTACACTTATGTGCACTAGTTGCAAGGAGCCACAGACAGGATTTGAACCTGTGACCTTCTGTTGTTGCACACACTGTCTGTGTACACTGCACCACTGTTTCTAAACATAAATTCTGCATTCCGAGGGAAGTCCATGACTTTACATCTGACAGTGCCTGTCTGTTGTTGTGTACCGTGCCAGGCTACACACGCCTACGGCACTGTCTGCTGTGGCTTGCAGTCCTTATCTGGCAAACCCATATAACCTGATTGCGTTGTGGCACTCCAGGACGGAATTTGAGGGACTCGCCTGTACATAATGGCCATTGCTCTGGTTTGTGTGCGGTGTGGGGTAAAATGTAGGTGTTGAGCCCATGCTTATGTTCTCTGCAGTACAGCAGTGTGTGAACTCTCACTGTTTAGTGGTGGTTAAAAATATGGGTACTGGGTTACCAGGAACCTCAGCTGTGATTTGAACCTGTGAACCTCTCGTCATACAGTCACTGGCTGTGTCCGCTGCACCACACTGTGCCCACAGAGACTGTGCAGTATCTGGAGATAGGAAACCTGGCTGCACAAGCCTGACACCCTGCTCTGCATAGGTTTACTGTGGGCACGTTTTCTTTGTATGGGGACAGAGGTGCAGGACACACACAAATATGCCCTCCAAATAGGTGCAGTCACAGAAATAAACCGAACAGTGCATCAGTGATATCACTGGCTGACCTGATATGCACTCCCAGGACAGTTCCATTACATTGCAGTGCTTTTGAATGTGTCCACGGACCATGGACCCTTCCAATATTCATTTCAATTCTTTGGAGCTTTCCTGGGAGTGTTTATTATTGTTGCCCATTAATAGCAGTGTTGCCCAGCAGACTTAAGATTTTCGCATACTTGGTTGTGGTTATTTTCATGTTAAATTTGCGAGTTTGTTCTGTGCACATGTTTCACACTGCTCACGTTTTTTGGGTTTCCACGATGTTGCTGTACATTGCTGACGGAAATGGTTTCTCTTCCCTTTAAATCACCTCTAACGCGTGTGTTTCACTGGCGGTATTTTTTCTTGTAAATTCGGGCACGCTCCTGTGCGGGGAGTCTCTCCCCTCCCACATTCCACCCATTGACCCCATCTCTCCGCCCCTCGGGGGCCTTCCTCCGCCCTCATTTCGCCTTTCCACACCTCTATCGCACATGAGCGCCCCGCAAACGTGCGTGTTTGCGGCGCACGCGTGCGGGACCCGTTAATGTGCCGCGCACGCGTACGGGGTGCTTAAGAGCACTTAACTGCATCATTTTAGGGCGCTCAGGTGCGCCCCGCAAAAGTGCCCCGTTTAGTAAACATGCCCCATAATCATGCATCAAAATTAAATAAAATATAAAAAGAGTGATAATAAAACAGAATATAAAACTGAGAGGAGCTAAGGTCCTGATGTTCGAAGGGCATTTACATGGTTTACAGCTTAGTAAACTGTGTAAATGCCTTAGATATGGATATTCAACGGCACATACATGGTTAGTGCTATCGAATATCCCTGTCTAAGTCCCCTATGCACCCCGATGCTATCCGGTTAGCATCGAGGCATATTGGGTGCATTCCAGGGCAGAGAGGAGGCAGTCACTGCCGCTACCCGGTTAGCGATCCGTGCCTAAAACTAGGCCAGCTAGTGGTCCAATATCGCCGCTACCCGGTTAGGCTCTGCAGGTGAATCCACTCAGTGCCAAACCCAGATATTCAATGCCATTGCCGCTGCATTGAATATCCAGATTTAAGGGTCAGCGGGCAGGGCTATGTACCATAGCGGTGCATAGCCTGCCCAGGTGAAAATCGGGCCCTAAATGCATAAAGAACCATTAACTCATTAAAATATACATCGGACTGTTAATCATAATAAAAATCATATTGAAAGTAGTGAAATAGGGAAAGAAATAAGGAGAGAGGAAGGTTTAAGGGGAAAGATAAGAAGCTCAGTTTTGGCCAAGTTCAATTTCAGATGGTGGCAGGAAAACCAGACACCAATATCCGATAAGTAGGCAGAGATCCAGGCCTAGATTTCTGGAGAGATTTCATTGAACTATGCAAGCACATTTATACCTATAAATAGTAAAAACACCAACAACAGTTTAAACACTTCATAAGCACATAAGTAAAGAACCAAATGGTATTCAAAGATTGCTGGGAGGACTAAAGGGAAAACACTAACCCAGGGGGCAAATTTGTATTTCGAGGGGGATTGGGTAGCTAGGAGAGATATATCACCCCATAAAGCCAAAATGAGAAACTTACTGTAAATGCTATAGAAAGTGTAAAGGCTGAAAACCACTATGTTGTGACTTTGGGTCATGGACCAATCTTAACATGGGGGAGAGAAGGGGGAAAAAATATTACATGTCAAACATGCACATATGGTGACACAAGGAAAATCAAAAGTCATCTGCCATGTATTTTAAAGGTGACATATAGTGTGGGCCGGCAGTCCTCCTAGGCGGCTGTCTAGTAGGGGCGGCGGGCTGTATTACTTGTGTCTTGCTTCAGCAGGGTAGCTGAGGCCCTTAATTGTGTAGTTGTGGGGCAGTTAAAGCAGTCCAAGTGTAAATAGGCCAACACAGGAACATTTATTTCTAAATTTTATTTTAGTCATCAAGTTTGCAAATTGGACCTTGGCAGAAGGTTCCAAACCATTAACAGAAAGTGAGGATATTTTCTCCAACAAAAAGCTTCTTTGTAAAGGTACTTCAGCAGTGCTATAACAAATCAGTTTCCTTCAGTCTTTGGAACAAAACAAGTTTCCTTTTTCATCCAAACCAAACACAGTTGAAAAATCACTGTTGAAAGTAAAGTCCAGCTAACCTTGTTAGCTTCTCCCAGCTGTTTCAGGTAAGCTTGAAAACAGGCTCTACTTTCAGCCTAGGAACTAAACTGCTGTTGGAACAGTTTCATAGCACAAGTACTATTTCAGCTTTAAAATGAGACTTCTCTCTCTTTCCAGCACTTCACAGTGTCAATTGCTCAGTATAACTACTTCCTGGCTTTCTTTATAATATCTAATAAATGCTTTCTAAGCACTTCTCATGCACAATGAGCATTCCATTGAGACTTCAGTAGAATCTGAATCCCCTTTATAAAATTCCACCTCCATTTCTTCCTCAGTGCTACAAGGCTCAGGGACTGGGATACGTTCAGGGATTTCTAGTTTCACTTTCCTTAAAAGCTTAAAAGGTTTTCCCCAATGAACATTCCTTCTTCCCCCTGGAATAATGTCAGTGCTCCTAGACTTCCTTCCCTTTAGTGAATCACTTAAAGGTACTGTCTGGTTTACCTTGCTTGTAGAAACCTTCCTTTTGTCAGGCTTTCTAAAAGGCTCTGCTTCTTGCTCAGAGTCTGAGCTGCTTGCTTCTGAGTTAGAACTATAGTCCTGGAACTCTCTCAAACTTCTTCCCGCTCTTCTCTGGCCCTGCCACTCGCTTTGGCAGTTCTGTCTGCTTCTCCTGGTTTCCCCAGTTCTCTCAGCTCTGCTGTGCTCTCTCCCTTCACTTGCTGACTGACCACGTTTAAATGTTTTCCAGCGTGCTTCCCTTTCTGGCCCCACCCTCTCTCTCCCTGCTGTTGCCCTGGAGACTGTGTGTGGCTTCAGGCTAGCCTTGCAAGTGTGTGTTTCAGTATTACTTTCATTTTGGGACCTGTGCTTAGGTGAGCCCATCCCCCTCTTAGGAGAAAAACCTTTTTTTTTCTCTTTCCCAGGTCTGTGCTGCACCTGCCTCACCACAATAGTGATACATTCCCTTCTCCCCTTCCCTCCCCTCTCCCTCCCTCCAATGAACACATTTTATTATTTTCACTACTTTCATTATTTATAGATATGATTTTTATTATGATTAACAGTTTGATGTATATTTTAATGAGTTAATGGTTCATTATATATTTAGGGCCTGATATTCGAAAGACATTTACACGGTTTACAGCCCAGTAAACTGTATAAATGCCTCAAATGGGGATATTCAATGGCACTTACACAGTTAGTGCCATTGAATATCTCCTTCTAACTCCCCTACGTGCTCCGATGCTATCCGGTTAGCATAAGAGCGTGTCGAGGGCATTCTGGAGAGGAGTAGAGGCAGATACTGCTGCTAACTGGTTAGTGGCGATATTGCACCACTACCCAGTTAGCAATTCGTGGCTAAAACTATGCCAGCTTTTGGCTCGCTTAGTTTTGTCCATGGATGCTAACAGGGTATCAGTGCAATATCGCCGCTACTCCATTAGGCTCTGCGGCAGTTTCCTCTGTGTGCTAAACCCAGATATTCAATTCCATCGCTGCGGCATTGAATATCCGGAGTTAGTGGTCAACAGGTAGGGCTATGCGCCATAGTGGTGCATAGCCTGCCCAGATGACTATCTGGCCCTTAGTTCCTATTAGTTTTATAGTATTCTGTTTTATGCTTTATTTAATTTTGATGCATGATTATGTGTCATTATGCCTGTTTTTGATTTGTTTGAGGCTTACCCCCCTGAGGAAGTTTGCCAAAACACGCAGTGTTGGGGTTTTTAATAAAGGCTGTCTGACTCTACCTTGCTCCTGTCTGTCTGCTATCCCTAATGAATATACATGAGAGAGATATTGCATACCCACTATCTCCAATATATATGCAGATCTCTCTCATGCATATTAGCGTTATCTCAAAAACCTGGTCTGTTGGTGGGCCTCAGACTGGAAGTGAAGACCAAAGTTCTAGTCACTTCTTAACTGGCTTGCATTTCAAATGCAAACTCACTTGCATACATGGGAACTGACTCACTCAAACTATGGGGCTTGTTTACAAAGCCGCGGTAGCGATTCGCGATCGTTATCAGAGCCGCGGCCCCATTGAAACCAATGGGGCCGCGGCTCCGATAACGATCGCGAACCGCTACCGCGGCTTTGTAAACAAGCCCCTATGAGTTCAGAGTCTGATTACGACAGCACACTTTTTTTTCGCCTTAAATATATCTAAATATTGATGGGAGAATAGTACAAAAAGGATGCTTCATTCTATGGAAGTCAGTATATTTTCCAATAATGCAGATATTGCTAACTGATGGAGAAACATTAAGCACTATTTGAAAGGATGTCTTCTACATCTACACTTGGAAAATTTTGAAAAGAAATATTTTATACCTGTACTGGGATGAACCAAATTATTATTGTATCTTAATACTAATATATTAATACATAATTAAATTGATCTCATTGTTCTTTAAGAAAGAGCTTTTGAATTTTTTTTTGCCCTGAACATAATTCCCTGTTTATCAAACTGAACTTAGATTTAGATTAATAGTAATGTGTATTAGTGTACATTAGAACATTTTCATAAATAAATAGACCCCCAGAGGCAGATTGATTTTGTTTGGTCAAATGGCTGACCCTATATACCGCTATGGAGGGATTACTAAATTAAGAAAGGTGGTCTGAGTGTGTTAAATTAAATTTATATTTTACTGACTTGGATGAAGTTCTTACTGTGCCTCATGGATAAATTAACTACAATACCATGATATGATCCTAAGATACAACTAAATTTATCTATGCTTTCAGTGATTTCATTATGAAAAAAGAACATTAAGGAACGGGGTTCAGTGTTGAGAGGACAGCCCGCAGCACTTCACTCCACTTGAAATCAGATTAACTAAATTGACTCACTACATGCACATTTATTTACACCAGAAATAGGTGTCTCTGCTAGCAGGGTAGCAGTCCACACATGATTAAGTCATCCCATAAAGAAACATAATGTTATTGTGCAAAATATAAACGTGGACATCAATATCATAGCAAATAAATTTAACAGTTTGTTTCTAATAATACACTTCTGTTTACTGATTGTGACATCACATAACAAGGTCAGGGATTATGGCCAGGAAACAGAAGGCAAGAAGCAGAAGACTGTAAAAAATCCAAGAGTGTTAAGTAAAAGCATTTATTTCAATAATGGAAAACAAATTCAAAGTTATAAGTCTGCCATTGGCCTCACCTGGGCCATCCTTGCCACAATTACAGCTTGCAGAGAAACAATAAATCGAATGCTCTAAGAAAATAGCTCTCACAATCTATATTTTTCCAAATTACAAGAGTTCATTACAGTTCCTGCCAAATCAGACTGAGAAATCACAGGCCTCTCTCAAGGTCCATAGTTTCTGCTGGCTTGGAGTCTGTGATCCCCTATAAAGGCTCCAGGGTCTCTGCATCCACTGCTTAAACTGGTGTCATTATACCTTTGTAGTCAATTAATGCTTGAAGATAATTATCTCAAAAGATCTACCTGTTCTTGGTAAGGGGCCAGAAAGCCTACATCGCATAAACAGCTTTAACACATGACTCCGGACCTGGTGCAAACAAGAAGGATTCAGATTTATAGGTGACTGGGAAAACAGATGGACCAACAAGAGACTATATTGTGCTGATGGACTAACATCTCTCTGTCACAGGGAAAAGAATCCTAAGTGAGAAATGCAGGCAGTATGTGGATATGCATTTAAATTAGAAAAAGGGGGTGACGGATGGGGAAGGACAAGTTTACGACGTCACTCCCGGCAAAAGCAGAATAATATCAGAAACAGCCACACTTTTAAACCACACATCAAAGACAAGTGGGAAGAAGTGGGCAAAATAAAATCAATGCAAAATACATGCAAGCGAGTTAAATGCTGGAAAGCAATGAGCACAAATGCTCAAAGCTTAGCCAACAAAGTTCCGCACCTGGAAGCCCTAATGGTGGAAATGGACTTGGACATTGTGGCCATTACAGAAACATGGTTTAATGAATCACATGATTGGGATATAGCCATAGCTGGTTATAATCTATTCAGAAGAGACAGAGAAAGTGGAAAAGGAGGAGGAGTAGCCTTGTATGTCAAAAGCAATATTAAAGCTACTCAAATGCAGAGGGCATGGAGAAGAGAAGAAACGCTCTGGATTGTGTTGGAAAGAGGAGATGGCACTGTCATTCATACTGCTGTAGTCTTCAGAACTCTGACTCAAATTGAAGAGATAGATAACAAATTTATTATAGATATTGCCAAGATAGCCACAAAGGGGGAAGTGATCATATTTGGTGACTTTAATCTACCTGATATGGATTGGATTACTCCTTCTGCAAATCTGGAAAGAAGCAAAACAATTGTGGATGCTTTCCAAGACAAATGGTGATGGAACCAACCAGGGAAAGCTCAATGCTGGATTTAGTGCTCACCAACGGTGATAGCATGTCGAATGTCTGGGTGGTTGCCCCTGTGAGCATCAGTGATCATCACACGGGGTGGTTTGAGATAAAAGCCAAGGTGCAGTCCAATCATAGCAAGTTCAAAGTCCTAAATTTCAAAAACACTGACTTCAGTAAAATGGCCAAGTACCTGAATGAGGAGTTGGCAGGGTGGGAGGGGTTAAGGGAAGTGGAATTGCAATTGGCCAAACTAAAGGTGGCAATAAAAGGGGCAACAGATAAATATGTTAAAAAAGTAAGTAAAAACAAGAGGAGAAGGAAACCTATTTGGTTTTCCAAAGAAGAGGCTGCTCAAATAAAGGCAAAAAACACAGCTTTCGCAAAATTCAAAAGCTTGCAAACAGAGGAACACAGAAAGAAATACAGGATCGAACTCAAAGAGACAAAAAGAGAAATAAGGAAAGCTAAATCAAAGGCAGAGGAAAAGATAGCTAAAGATGTAAAGTGTGGCGACAAAACTTTCTTCAGGTATATTCGGGAAAGGAGGAAAATCAGAGGTGGAATTGCAGGACTCAAAATTGCTGGGAACGGACTCGTGACATTGAAAAAGCAAAATTGCTAAACAAATACTTCTGCTCTGTTTTTACTAAAGAAAATCCTGCAGAAGGACCACCTGTGACTCCCAAATATAAAAATAGAAATGAAGTAGATACCACACCATTCACAGAAGATGATGTGTTAGAAGAACTTGCAAAACTGAAAGTGGACCAGATGGGATACATCCCAGGATACTGAAAGAGATCAGAGAGGTTCTTGCAGGGCCGTTAAAGGATGTTTTCAACAGATCCTTGGAAACAGGAGAAGTTCCTCACGACTGGAGAATGGTTGATGTGGTACCTCATCACAAAAGTGGTGACTGGGAAGAAGTGACAAACTACAGGTCTGTGAGCCTTACCTCGGTGGCAGGAAAAGTAATGGAGGCACTCCTGAAAGAGCGAATAATGGATTTTCTCAAAACCAACAGGTTGCATGATCCGAGGCAACATGGTTTTACTGAAGGATGATCTTGCCAAACAAACCTGTTTGAGTTCTTTGACTGGGTGACCAGAGAACTAGATCAGGGGCACGCAATGGATGTCATCCAACTGGATTTCAGCAAAGCCTTTGATACTGTTCCTCATAGGATGCTTATCAATAAACTCAGTAGTTTGGGAATGGTTCCCAAGGTGGTGAACTGGATCAGAAATTGGTTGACTGACAGACGACAGTAGGTGATGGTAAATGGAGCTCACTCGGATGAAAGGAGGATGATTAGTGGGGTACCCCAGGGTTCGGTCCTTGGCCCGGCACTGTTCAATGTATTTGTGAGTGATATTGCTGAAGGACTGAATGGAAAAGTCTGTCTTTTTGCAGATGACATGAAAATTTGCAACAGAGTGGACTCCGCTGAGGGAGTGGTTAACATGAGGAAAGATCTACAAAAGCTGGAAAAATGGTCTAATGCTTGGCAAGGTCCCTCATGAGAGACTTTTGGCAAAACTAAAGAGTCATGGGATAGGTGGCAGTGTACTATTGTGGATCAGGAACTGGTTAAAAGATAGAAAGCAGAGGGTAGGGCTAAATGGCCAATTTTCCCAATGGAGAAAGGTGAATAGTGGTGTACCCCAGGGATCTGTGCTGGGTCCGCTGCTTTTTGACATATTCATAAATGACCTGGAAAGTGGAATAACGAGTGAGGTTATCAAATTTGCAGATGACACAAAACTATTTAAAGTTGTTAAAACCCAAGAGGATTGTGGAAAATTGCAAGAGGATCTTGATAAATTGGAAGACTGGGCATCAAAATGGCAGATGAAATTTAATGTGGACAAGTGCAAGGTTATGCACCTAGGGAAGAACAACCCAAACTATGGTTACACGATGCAAGGTTCCACATTAGGAACCACCACCCAGGAAAAAGATTTAGGCGTCATTGTGGATACCATGTTAAAACCCTCGGCCCAGTGTGCAGCGGCGGCCAAGAGAGCAAATAGAATGCTAGGTATGATAAGGAAAGGAATGGAAAATAAAACAAAGGATTATAATGCCTCTATATCGTTCCATGGTGAGACCGCACCTTGAATATTGTGTGCAATTCTGGTCGCCGTATCTTAAAAAGGATATAGAGTTATTAGAAAAGGTTCAGAGAAGAGCCACCAAAATGGTAAAGGGGATGGAAGGATACTCCTATGAAGAAAGGCTAAAAAGGTTAGGGCTTTTTAACCTGGAAAAGAGACGGCTGAGGGGAGATATGATAGGTCTATAAATTAATGAATGGAGTGGAACGGGTAAACGTAGATCGATTGTTTACCTTATCAGAATATAGAAAGACTAGGGGACATGCAATGAAGCTACAGGGTAAACTATTTAAGACTAATAAAAGAAAATATTTCTTCACTCAACGTGTAATCAAACTCTGGAATTTGTTACCGGAGGATGTAGTAAAGGCTGTTAGTGTAGCTGGGTTTAAAAAAGGTTTGGACAAGTTCCTGGAGGAAAGGTCCATAAGCCATTATTAAGAAGGGACCCAGGATATCAATGCTTGAACCAATACAAGCATTGTGGAACCTGTGTCCCTTGGGGAAACTGCTAGGTACATATGACCTAGATTGGCCACTGTTGGAAACAGAATACTGGGCTTGATGGACCTTGGTCTGACCCAGTATGGCATATCTTATGTTCTTATGTTCTTATGTTCTTAATTAAGATTTAATGCGAAGAAGTGCAGTGTCATGCACTTGGGAAGCAGAAAGCCAAGGGAAATGTACCCAATAGGGGGCGAGAGGTTGGTGCGCATGGATCAGGAGAAGGATCTAGGTGTGATTATTTCTGAGGATCTCAACGTGGCAAAACAGTGCGACAAGGCGGTGGCAAAAGCCAGGAGGATGTTGGGCTTCCTACAAAGAGGAATTACCAGCAGAAAGGAAGAGGTACTAATGCCATTGTATAAGTCACTAGTGAGGCCTCACTTGGAATACTATGTTCAGTTTTGGAGGAGAGGAGGGATAGGGGAGATATGATTCAGATCTTTAAATACTTAAAGAGAAATAATGAACAAACAAACCTCTTCCAAAGACAGGGAAGGTGTAAAACTAGAGGGCATAACATGAAGCTGCAAGGGGGTAAATTGAAAGGCAATGTCAGCAAATACTTTTTCACTGAAAGGGTGGTGGATGCTTGGAATGCCCTCCTGATGGAAGTGGTGGGGGCAAATACAGTGACAGAATTCAAAATGGCATGGGACAGACAGAGTGAACCCCTTTACAGCAACAGGATAAAATCAAAATAAATGTAACTATCTAATTTCTCAACAAATAAAGGTGTCCTACATGGAGTGGTGGGTTCACCCCTAAACAAGACATGGGGAGGGCTGGCCTGCACAGAGTGCAGGTGCACCTACTCTTGCCATCTTACTGGGCAGACTAGATGGACCATGCTGGTCTTTATCTTCTCTTCTCATAAGGCTTCTGACGCAGGCTCCAAATCATTTTGGTCGCCTTCCTCTGAACAGTTTCCAGTCTTTTTACATCCTTTGCAAGATATGGTCTCCAAAACTTAACACAGTATTCCAAGTGAGGCCTCACCAGTGACTTATACAATGGCATTAGTATCTCTTCCTTTCTGCTGGTAATTCCTCTTTGTATGCAGCCCAACATCCTCCTGGCTTTTGCCACCGCCTATCTGACTGCTGATGTAGCTGCGTACGAAATGAGAGTCAGAAGCTGCAAAGATATCTTACATATTGGGACATGGAATGTACGAAGCATGAACCAAGGGAAGTTGGAGGTGGTCAAGAATGAAATGGAATGTGTACAACTTGATCTGTTGGGTGCTAGTGAATTGAAATGGACTGGTATCGGGCACTTTGCATCAGATGATTATATAGTCTACTATGCTGGAAATGAAAGACAAAGAAGAAATGGTATTGCATTTATAATTAAGAAGAAACTTGCAAGCACGGTAATGAAATACAATGCAGTCAGTGAATGCTTAATTTCTATTCATCTACGAGGAATGCCTATCATCACAACTATAATTCAAGTATATGCCCAACAACAGCTGCAGAAGAGGATGAAATTGATGAGTTCTATGAACAAGTACAAGCTGAAATTGACAGAACATGCAGACAGGCTATCCTGATGGGTGACTGGAATGCAAATGTTGGCAACAAGAAGGCAAAGAGGTTGGAAAATATGGAGTTGGCAACAGAAATGAAGCTGGAGAAAGACTGATAGAATTCTGCAAGACCAACAATCTATTAGAAATATAGAAACATGACGGCAGAAAAAGACCACATGGCCTTCCATATCAACCACTACAACAGTTCACTTTTTTCCTTTAGAGATCCTCTGTGTTTGTCCCATGCCTTTTTGAATTCAGACACTGTCCTCATCTCTACCACCTCCACTGGGAGACTATCCCATGGATCTACCACTCTTTCCGTAAAAAAAATATTTCCGCATATTACTCCTGAGTCTATCCCCTTTCACCCTCATCCTATGTCCTCTTGTAGCAGAGCTTGTTTTCAGTCGAAAGAGGCTCTCCTCCTGTGCATTTATGCCATAGAGGTATTTAAACATCTCAATCATATCACCTATATCCCGCCTTTCCTATAACGTATACATATTAAGATATTTAAGTCTGTCCTCATCTGCTTTATAATGAAGACCACTAACCATTTTAGTAGCCACCCTCTGTACCAACTCCAACCTGTTTAGATCCTTTTGAAGGTGCGGTCTCCAGCATTGCACATAATACTGCAAATGAGGTCGCACAAAAGACTTATACAGAGGCACTATCATCTCTTTTCTTCTGCTGGCCATTCCTCTCCCTATGCACCCAAGCATTCTTCTAGCTTTTGCCGTTGCCTTTTCTACCTGTTTAGCTACTTTAAGATCATCAGACACAATCACGCCTAGGTCCCGCTCTTCTTTTGGGATACTTCACCCCCTAACCTATATCGCTCCCTTGGATTGCAGAATCCCAAATGCATGACCTTACATTTTTTAACATTAAATCTCAGCTGCCAAATTCTAGATCATTCTTCAAGCTTAGCTAAATCCTTCCTCATTTTATCTACACCTTCCTGCGTGTCTACTCTATTGCAGATTTTGGTATCATCCGCTAAGAGGCAAACCTTACCTGACAGCCCTTCCACAATATCACTAACAAAGATGTTAAAAAGAATCGGACCAAGGACAGATCCCAATTTCTCAACCAATTTCTAACCCAAGCAGTAACTTTAGGGTTAAAAGCTTTACTGAAATCTAAATACATCACATCTAGGGCTCTCCCTTGGTCCAACTCCATGGTCACCCAGTCAAAGATATCAGATTTATCTGAGAAGACCTGCCTCTGGTGAATCCATGCTGCTTCAGATCCAGTAAGCCGTTGGATTCCAGAAACCTCACTATTTTCTCTTTCAGCAGTGCTTCCACTAATTTACTCATCACTGAGGTTAAACTAACCGGCCTGTATTTTTCAACCACATCCTTACTTTCGTTTTTGTGTAAAGGGACCACATGGGCCTCTCTCCAGTCCTCTGGCACCACTCCCGACTCCAACAAAGCATTGAAAAGGTCAGTCAGTGGAGCTGCTAGAACATCCCCAAGTTCCCTCAGTATTCTCGGTTGTATCCCATCTGGTCCCATCGCTTTGTCTACTTCAAGTTTAGCTAGCTTCTCATGAATATAGTCTTCTGAAAATTGTTCAAGATGCTCCTCACTTCTGTTCTGTTTGTGGGCATTTTCTGAGGTCCTGCTCCTGGTTCTTCATCTGTAAACACAGAACAGATATATTTGTTAAGCAATTCCGCTTTATCCTCATCAGCTTCTACATATTCCTCCCCTTCACCCTTGAGTATGACAATACCACTTTTGCTCTTCCTCTTCTCATTAACATATCTGAAAAATGTCTTATCCCCCCATTTTATTGCATTGGCTATTTCCTCCTCTTTTTGAATCTTTGGTTTCCTGACTACTTTGCTAGCTTCTCTAAGTTTTTCCAAATATAGATGCCTGTCTTAATCGCTCTGTGATCTCTTGTATTTCACCTCAAACACCATCTTCCATCGACACAAGCAGCAACTATACTCATGGACTTCACCCAATGGATTGCACAAAAATCAAATTGACTACATCTGTGGAAGTCAACGATGGAAAAGCTCTGTAGCATCAACAAAGGCAAAACCTGGAGCTGATTGTGGCACAGATTATCAATTACTAATATGCAAACTCAAGCTAAAGTTGAAAAAGAACAAGCCACTCATGAATGTTGCAAAATATGACCTTGAGAATATACCACTGGAATTTAAAGACTGCCTGCAAAATCTATTTGCTGCTTTAGATACAAATGACAGAGCTCCAGAAGAGTTTTGGGATGACATCTAGAAGGTTGTGTTGGAAGAAAGCGAGACGTCTCTACAAAAGATGAAAAAGCAAAAACAGCCAAAATGAATGACTGAAGTAACTCTGAAAATTGCCCAGAAATGCAGAGAAGCTAAAGCCAGAGGAGAAAGAGAGGCAATCGCAGAAGTCAACAGAGATTTTCAACATGCAGCAAGAAAAGACAAGGAAAAGTAACACAGTGACGCATGCAAGAAAGTAGACCACAAAAAGGAGGTCCATCCATAAAAGTAAAAAAAGGGAAACAAAAAGGAGAAAAATTAAAGTAATAAGGGATCAAAAAATAACTAAAGATAAAGTTTTGTCGGGATGTTTGTTGTGTAGGGATAAGGAACCCCTCCGAATAACAAACAGCTGCATTTATTCTTTTTTATGAATGTGTGTAACTATAAACCTGTATATACGGTATCCAAAAGCCAATGAGCTAAGTGACTAAAACATCCAACACTTTTAAACCAAAAATCGCTACTTAGCTGGTAGTCAGAGTCTGAAGACATGCATGGAGAGAAAAAAGCTGGAAGCAGAGGAGCATTGCAACTGATGAAATCAATAATTCCAAAATTGCTCAGAAACACTGAAAAGAACCATTCAGCAGCAATAGGATAATGTCTGTGAACAGCCAGCAACAATGGAATAATGTCTGTAAACACCAACACAGTACTGTGTTTCGGGTCGAGAAAAACCCTGTCTCAAGCTTTCAGCATCCTGATGGTAAATGGCGTGCCACAACGGCTACATAAAACCATGCAGATGTTAATAAATTACGCCAGATAGTCTCCCTTTGCTCCAAAAATCTGATGTTTCCTTGAGAAAGATGGTGTCTGACTTCACCTTAAAGAGAGGGCTTTAAATAGCCAATGAAAAAAGCCAATAGAAAAAGAAGGCAGGACTTAACTGAGGAAAAATAGTCATTCACAGAACAATATCTTAGAGTGCTCCACCAATCAATTTCTAAATTCAATCCATTGGGAGAGACCGTATTAAGAATGAAAATCCAATGTTGTTCAAGGACTTGTAGTCTTTGCTCACGGTCTCCCCCCTGAAGGTCAGGTGGAACATGATCTATCACTGGCCACATAAAATCTGAAAAAGTATGTTGTAGCTGAATACAATGTGGAACCAATGGAGCAGAAATAGTTTTAGTAGTAATTCTTGATTTGTGTTCAATTAATCTCTTCCTAACTGGTCGGGTAGTGCGGCCCACATACCGTAGACCACAAGGGCACGCTATCAAAATACAACAAAAGAAGAAGCACATGTGGAATGCCATTTAGAAGAAAAAAAATCTACCTGTTGGAACATCCTGCCTTTGGGGGCCAACCTGAGATGACTTGTAAAATATACAGCGTGAAGAATCACAAGAAAAATGGCTCGGATTAGTATGACAAAAATGAGAGCAATCCAAATTGACAGTAGAATGGACAACTAAATCGTGAATATTGCTGCCTCGCTGAAATGCCACCATTAATTCCTTCTGAAAACAAGGATGAAGAGCCAAAATTACATGTGTTTCTAGATTAATATTTGTTTAAGATTGTGCGTCATTGTTGTTTGTTTTTGATAGAGAGAAAGGTATGTGAAGTTTCCTTGAAGAAGCTGGTTGGCGAAACTGTGGTCCATGTGTCGGCAAATGAAAGAATTCAGGATATGTGCTTGAAGATTTTTTGCAGTTGATATTTGGAGGTAATAAAGATCCATGGTTTGATGTTTTATCCTGCATCATTTATGTTAAACAGAAGTAGGGAGATTAGGAGGTTGGAGAAGTTTGCATAATAGCGATGAGGGGATTATAAGTGATGGTTTTAAATTGTAATGAAATATATTGTGTGTGGCTTTGAAGGTGTTTGCAGAGTGAAGACAAGGCATTTGATGTTTGCTCGCAGCGGTGGGAGGTTATTGAAACTGTGGTTTCGAGCCTTGTACAGCTGACGAACATCGGGAGACAGCAACGTTTCACATTTGTGGTTTCTGTGAGAGATTAAGTGTCTGACACTCTGTGGTCCATAGTTGGAAGTTAAAGGGAGAAGATGGAAGTTAAAGGGTGATGATGGAGTAAATAAGAGATCTTTAATGTGTTTGCACAATTATTTAATAGGAAGTTATAGGGAGCATATGCAAAAAGAAGGAAGTTATAAAAGAAGGGAGAAGATGAAAAGAGATGATTATTAATATGTTTTTCATTGCGATTTATGAATTGGTATTGTGAGCTATGTATGATTTGTAGGAATTGTGAATGTATTATGTAGGAATTGTATGAATTGTGATATTTTGCAAATTTATATTTATATTTAATATTTATATATACATGAACAATTATTGATGATTAATATGTATTAATGACAGATGAATAAAACAAATTTTTATATGTATTGGCACTATGAGGTAGTTTATACATCCTTGAGATTTTATAGATAGAATTATACTTATTTTACATTTAGGACTAATGAAGTCTGGTAGTGCATTGTTTTGATCATTTGCATGTTAGTGGTGATTTATTTTGAGTACTTTCAAGATCCTACATAACTTGACCCCATCCTACCTAAGTTCTCTAATTCATACACGGAAGACGATGATGTTGATGACTATATCGAGGCATTTGAGAGAATAGCTCTCCTGGCCAGGTGGCCAAAGGAACAGTGGGCGCTAAGATTCGCTGCTTCTCTCACGAGCGAAGCTTTAGCGGCCTACAGGGCCATGCCTGCTAGTCTAGTTATGGATTACAATGAAGTAAAGCAAGCTGTTAAAGATCGCTTGGGATTAAACCCCGCGGTCTATCGCAGGCTGTTACGTTCATGTAAGTTGAGGCTAGGTGAGACACCTCAAGCACTGTATCACCGAGTAAAAAGCTTAGTGTACAAATGGCTTATGTCAGAGGCTAAGGATGTGGAATCTATCTTAGATACGGTAATCTTAGAACAGTACATGGAGTCTGTAACAAGCAGTGTGCAAACTTTCCTAGTCCTCCAGGATTGTAAAAACACTCGGGAAGCCATTGCATTGACTGACCGCTTTCTAGAGGCTAATAAATTAAGCCCAGAGAAAGAGGGTGTTTTTAAAAATGAAAAGCTGGAGTCACTAGAAAGGAAGGCCAAGCTTGAAGGCTTTGGGAAGGAAAGTGTGAATGTGTATAAAGGATATAATGCACAGAAAAAATGTTTCTTATGTGGAGAAGCTGGTCATCTAAAAAGGGACTGTAGAGCCAAAAAGGCCTTTGTAACAACCCATCACAGAGATGCAGGAGAAGGGTTCCTGTTAAGGGTGGAAGTGGAAGGGATCCCAACTGAGGCATTATTGGACTCAGGCGCAGACCAATCAATGATATCTCAGAGGCTGTGGCAGCAAATAGAGGCGAAAGACAAACCCTCGCCACTGACCTCTGGAAATCATATTAGGATACGCTGTGTCCATGGCGCCGCTTCTACCTATCCCATACAGTCTGTGGAAATAGAGGGAGTAGGCTTGAAAAAACAAATAGATGTGGCTATAGTACCCAAGCTTCCACATGAGGTAGTCCTAGGCGTGACTGGCCACAGTTCAGGAAAGGTTTAGCTGAAGAGTTGCAGGGAGAAACCAACCAACCAGCTACCTTTTCGCAAGTAGATAATTTGGCCAGGGAGAAAGCCTTACCCCAGATAGGAAAGGTTGCTGACCCCAGGCTAAGAGAAAATAGGGCCGCTGAAGATACCGCAGCCAGGGAGAAAGCCTTACCCCAGGTAGGAAAGGTTGCTGACCCCAGGCTAAGAGAAAGTAGAGCAGGTATGATAACTACCCGCACAGGCTTTAAGCCCTTAGAAAAAGGAAATGACCCTCAGGAAGACCCGGTGCCAGGGACATCTTTCCAGGGGGACTTGATTACTCCCTCAAACATTCCTAGGAAAGGAAAGCCTGAAAGGAGGCGGGAAAGGAGAACCAGGGCACAGAGCAGGGCTGATTTGATGGCCGGACAGGAATTGCCCTGGATTCCTGCAGAGCTAAAGGAAAAATTTCCCTCATTTCCTAGGGAGAAGATGGCAGATCCTGCCCTGGGCCGAGCATTCGAATATGCCAGGAAAGGATCTGAGACCCTGCCAAGATTTCTCTTGGTAGACAATATATTGTATAGGGAAAGTACAGATTCACGGACAGGTGATACAAGGAGACAGTTAGTGATACCTCATTCTTTTAGGAACATAGTCTTAAGATTGGCTCATGATCACCCGGTTGGGGGACATAAAGGGGTACAAGGCACCTTGGAGCAAGTATTGGCTAGGTTTTATTGGCCCGGTGTTTTTAGGGAGACGTCAAGATTTTGCGCGTCTTGCCCGTCCTGTCAGAGGGTCACGGCGAATCATCTGCCAGAGGCGCCCTTGATCCCGATGCCAGTTATAACCAGACCGGTACACAGATTGGCAGTAGATATAGTGGGACCGTTGTTAAAAACACCAAGGGGCTACCAATACATATTGGTCATAGTCGACCATGCTACTAGATTTCCTTGGGCAGTTCCCTTACGGAATACCTCTGCGCGCATCATAGCCGTGGAATTAGTAAAGATCTTTTGTGAAGTCGGGTTCCCTCGGGAGGTTTTAACAGATAGGGGGAGTAATTTCATGTCCCGATACCTCGCTCAGTTGTGGGATGCCTTTGGTATCTATCATATTCGCACCGCGGCATGTCATCCGCAGACCAATGGCCTGGTAGAAAGGTTCAACCAGACTTTGAAGAGCATGTTGAGGAGAACCCTGGAAGGTAACATGGCAGAATGGGATACAATGCTCCCATTCGTGCTATATGCCTATAGGGAGAGGAAGCAGACCTCCACAGGCGCTTCCCCATACGAACTCATGTATGGGCGTACTCCGCGTGGGGTGCTCGATATACTGAGGGAACAGTGGATAGCACCCATGGAGGGTGAGCAGGAGGTACCCAAATTTCTAACTGATTTGAAAGGCCGCTTGCAGCGAATGGCAGAAGCGGTGGAAGGGAATTTAAAAGCGAGTCAGGCCCGTCAGAAGTCTTATCATGACCGACGAGCACGACCACGTGTCCTGAAGGTAGGGGATAAGGTACTTGTAATGGTTGCCGCTGCCAGCTCCAAATTTGAGAATGCCTGGAAAGGGCCTTACAAAGTCTTAAAACAAGTAGGTCCTGTAACTTATGCATTGGAGACAGGGAAAGGGAGGCAGCAAGTATACCATATTAACGTACTACGCCCATGGCAGGAGCGTACTGTAGCAGTAGCTACAAGAAAGAACAATCACCCACAGGCTTTAGTTGGGATTACAAGCTGTGCGCGGGTTGTGGCGCCAGCCTGTAATAGCTTAAGGGGGGGGGGGATATGTGGTGATGCGCAGGCAGCACAGCCCTTTAAAAGTGGAAAAAAAGAGGGTTTTTTTCATAAATGGGGGATGGGCTCACCAAAGCATAGCTCCCAGAGAGAAAGTGAAACTAACACACACACTAGCAGAGCTAGCCTGAAGCCACACCCAGTCTCCAGAGCAGCTGCAGGGAGAGAGAGGGTGGGGCCAGAGAAGGAAACAGGCTACAGAGCATTTAAACTGCATCACTCAGAAAGTGAGGCAGAGCAGGAAAGAAAGCAGGGAACACTGCAGGAAGAGACGGCCAGAGTGCAGGAAGGAAGCCACAAGGAAAGGCTGGAGAAGCAGAGAGTCCAGAGAGACCAGGAGAAGAGACAGCACTGCAGGGCTGTAGGACCTGGTGATTCTAAAGGGACCTGCAATATCTGCCAAGGCAAGTCTCAGGGTCAGAGGGAAGAAAGGAGCTGGGGAAAGATTCAGAACTGCACGTTTGAATCTGAAGATAGCAGCTCAAGCTCTGAGCCCATAAGCAAACAATTGGGGTTTTTGTACAAGCAATGTTTAGAGCTTTTATTGAAGGCTGGGTGAGACAGTGTGAGAAGATAAGAAGTGCTGGTGCCAATTAATGCCAAGGAGAAAGGCAGACAAAAAGGTAGAAAGCCTCTTGTTTTTAAAAGCAGCCATTTTTACCAATGCTGGAGCCACGTTAAGAATGCTGTTTGTTTTAAACTAAGAGGCAGCACATGATTATACACTGGTCTGTAGCAGCTGAGAATGGCAGAGAAGATTGCTGGACTGTGCATGTAACAGAGTTCAAAACTGTCTTGCTGAAGTTTAAGTTTGCTGGACTGTGCATGTAACAGGATTCAACTGTTTGTTAAAGTGAAGAAGAATTTAAAGTTAACCAAAGAGTGAAGAAACTGCTTTGAAAGTGTTTTGCTGAGAAAGTTTTGTTGGAGAAATTATCCTACTTTCAGTTTGCTATTTTGAAACCTTTATCAAGGTCATTTGCCAAGTTGACACTGCAAAGAAAAATAAAACAAATTTATTTAACAAATTTTCCTGTGTAAGCCTCATCCACTCGGACTGCTTTAATAACAAGCCCACAACTACACTAAAAGGGCCTCAGCGACTATGTTGAAGCATTAAAAGAAGTGTGATGACCGGCGCCCCCTTACTAGGCAGTCGCCTGGCAAGGACGAAGCCGTCACAGTATATAACAAAATCCTAACTTTAAGACATCTTAAACCTTTACTAGCCCCACATGATTTCAGAACTATCTTCCAAGCACTAGTAATTCCCCACTTTGATTTTGCAAACATAATCCTTCATGGTCTCCCTAAGAACACCCTCAATCCTCTCCAAATGGCCATGAATGCAGCAGCACGCATTCTTTGCGGTATTGCCAGGAGTGAGCACATCACACCCATACTGATGGAGCTTCACTGGCTCCCACTACACAGCAGACTCACCTATAAAACCCTTATCATAACCTTCAAGGCCATTTACTGTCTGTCTCCCTCATCTATTTCAGCACTCCTTACAACCACACCAAACAATAGGCTAAGAAGATCGGCAGCCGCCAATACTCTCATTATTCCTCATGAATCCACAAAATGTAACCAGCTAACCAGGAACAGATCCTTTACATTTTACGCCCCAAGAATCTGGAACAGCCTCCCCCCCCACCTCCGAGCAATTAGAGACCTTCCTCAATTCAGAAAAGCTCTAAAGCATCATTTATTCCTACTCCATTTTTCTCATCTGAACAACCCCCCATCGTGACTCATTATGATTTTAGACCTGTAACTCTGTAAATAGTTTATAATCTAAATCTCTTACTGTTATGTTAGGCACCCTCTGTTGTAATGTAAGCATTGATATCTTTGTTCTGATGTAATGCAATTGTTATTGTTTTATGTAAACCGCACTGAGAATGAATAGCGCGGTATATAAGAATAAATAAATAAATACACTACCAGTCATCAGGCAAAAGAGAGGAGGCACACAGAATGCTTTGGCAATCCCTACCAACTTCAGAAAAACCAACCAAGTGACAAGTAACAGAGCTTTTACATTCTAATTACCAGCTTTCTAGAACCCCCTCCTTGACAAGTTGAAGAGTATTAATGATCTTACTATCTTCTGGAAATATCTGTTTACAGAATATTTTCAAAATAAGATAGATGGACAAAAGGTGTACCCTACATAATCAAAATAATATACCTTTCCTATTCTCATGATTACTTACACAACTCCTAAAAACTCCACTTTCTAAGACATGGCTGATGATCCACCCACTATGTACAGCTACACGGCCTATGTAAATAAGTTAGTAACTTTTCAGTATTCAGTTATTGCTATAATATGTAAATTAACAACTAATCTTTGTTTATTTTCTCCCATATTTATTGAAATCTGTAATTTAAGTTCTCTGTAGGAAGGACAGTTGGTTCAGCTCCACATGCTTATCATAAGAGCCTGTTGAGCAGCCAGAAATTGGAAGGATCTGGAAGAGAGCAGCAGCCTCACACAACCTCAATACCTCCTCCCTCCTTCTCCTCCATTTCCTCCTGCTCTCCCCCGAAGATTGCAGAAGGGTTTCAAAGGGATCTGCCTGCCAGCCACCTTAAATGCAGTGCTACAAAAGTCAGTGAAACAGTATCAAGGGAGTAGAGTTGAGCCTGGCATGGATCCTTTGCCTGGGGTTCTCAGGGGGTGAATACCAAGGCTTGACCTTGTCATTGTCCTTGTTGGGGTGCTCTCAATTCCATCTGTGTGGGATGCAATTTGAGGTAGACCACTGACCACCATTGGTGTGGTGTGGGGTTTCCTGACGTTTTCTGCACGCATTAGTAGCATTTTCTTCTATTGTGCACCTGGTGGTTGCGTGATCTCATGCGTTCTGCCCAAGCGGCTTCAATGCACATTCCTATCCTAGTGCCTGTAATGTGCATTGCAGTAAAAGCACAGTTCATGTGTGCTGCAGTAAAAGTACAGTTAATGCTCGCCACAGTAAAAGCACAGTTAACATGTGCCTTTGGGCCACTGCGGCCTTTGTGTGCGCTGTTGTGATACTTGCCTTAACTCTCTATGTTGTCTTCCAGGAATCGTTCTTTGACCTGTGGAAAGCAAGATACCTCATCTCCAGCTTCTGGACCCTTCTCTTCTATGTCAGGGGATGCAGGTTAGTCCAGCCTTGCCTGCTTAACGGAAGGAGGTGGCAAATGATGCTGTGAGTAACCAGCTGACAGGAGATTCTGGTGACCATGCTGAGCGCTACTTCCCATTCTCTAGGGGACTGACAGCAGCTGGATCCCCTGATGTAAAGGGGTTATTTTGCTGAGGAGAGCTTCTGGAGTCATGGAAATTCAGACCCTGCTGCCTCTGGGTGCACTGGTTGGACTTTTAGGGGTCTTGAGTTTGCCATTGCTATCAGCCTGAAAAACCTTTCTTCCCCTCTGCTTCATGCTCTGGCTCAACCTTGACCAGGTCAGTACCTGCTGTAGGTGTTTCCTCATGGCCCCTTGTGGGGTGTGTGATTCGACATATGGAGTGCCATCCAAGAAGGATTATTCTGGCAACAATGGGTTAGTCAAGGAGATCATGATGCAGAGATCTGATGTGGCTTCTGCAAACACCACCTCTTTGCTTGCTTCTGGCTCCTGTAAGGAGGTGGTTAGCACGTACAGGCTTCTATCAGACAGTGGTATTTCACTTAGCTCACAGCCCAGAGGAGGTCTACCAACCTGCCATAAGTGAGAGTCTGGTGCCTTGAGTGCTGGTGAGGCGCACGGTAACTGGCTCCTGAATTGGCCAAGATGCTGTTTCTGTGGCTTTTTCTGTAGAACGGTTTGGAGAAGGGTATTTTTTCTCTTAGCTTCCTGGAGGTTCAAGTGGCAGTTTTGGCCTGTTTCAGAGGGCCATTGGCTGATAAGTCTTTAGCCATACACCCAGATGTTTTGCGCCTTCCTCAAGGGGGATCAACATCTGGGTCCTCCCCTGTCATCTGTAGTCCCTTCCTAGGATCTGTGTCTGGTGCTCAGGGCCCTGATGTCTTAGCCCTTTGAGCTGTTGAAGTGTGCTATTCTGCAGGACATAATGCTCAAGACAGTCTTCTTGGTTGCCATTGTTCCGCAAGGCGGTTTTCCGAGTTGCCGGCTCTGTCTTGCCGAGATCTTTACCTATCCTTTTTTAAGGAGGCCGTATCCATTTGGCCTATGTCTTCCATCTTCCCTGAAGTGGCTTCTCCTTTCATGTGAACTGGGTAGTTTGCCTTCCCTCCTTTTATAATAAGCAGTGTTGGGGGAATGGTAAGATCTTCGCCTTGTAGAAGTCTGGAGGGTGCTTCTCTGGTTCTTGGAGGTTACAAATTCTTTTTGTATGTCAGACCATTTTTTTGTGCTGTTTGCTGGCCCATGCAAGGTGACGCTGTGGCTCACTCTGCATTGGGGCACTGGTTTAAGGAGGCCATAGCCTCAGTGGATCTGTTCGGGAACCGGTCGGTTTCAGAGGGTTTGCGTACCCATTCTGAGGGCAAGCATCCTCATAGGTGGAGCGGAGCTTGGTAGCCCCTGTAGACATTTGTCAGTCAGCAATGTGGGCATCACCTCCAGTTTTGTCAAGCATTTCCACTTGGATATCCATGCTCAGGCAGACAAGCTGCAGTCTCTTCTCCCTATCTAGTGGAGGTGTAGCTTTGGTACATCCTGCTTGTCTGGACTGGTCTAGCAGGACGATATGGAAGATGACATTCTACTTACCAGATAATGTCCTTTCCTTGAGTCCTGCTAGACCAGTTCAGGGTCCTTCCCTGGAAATGTGTTTGCTCTTTTCTTATGAGGCAGTACCCTTGGATCCATTTATGATTCCTTTATTTGGCCCTGCTGGTTCGTTTTTTCTTTATGCTTTTCTGTACATAGTTCTCTACTATTTGATTGCTTGTTGCTGCTCACGTTGAGTTTGTGTGAGGCCTGCCATATTCTCCTATATGCTTTGGGTCAGATACTGAAGAGACCTCTGGTGGCTGAGGCTTAAAGAGGCATGGGAGTGATGTCATTGAAATCTGGGCTTTTCATTGGTTCTTTGTTGCCACCAATCTGCTGGTAGGGGAACCCAACACACTTGTCTGGACTGGTCTAGCAGGACTCAAGGAAAAAGCATTATCTAGTAATTAAAATGTCATCTTTTTTGTGCAGTCTTCATAAATCTCATCACAGATGGAAACAGAGTACTGTTGATTTAAAAACAACTGTTTAACAGAATCAATATAAACTATAGACTCAGTTTCATTATTTAAGATGAACATGAGTAGAGGGAATGGTTGTTTTTATGCCAGCAGCTATGTTTACTCTGTTACTGTGTAACATTTTAGGCGTATCTCTCTCTAAGCAGTTTTGTCTTTATTTGTAATTTTACATATGAATGATTTAGGGGCCTGTTTACTGAAGTACAGTAAAGTCTGCAGTTGGGGAGCAATCATCTTACCTGGGAGCTGCCGCGCTTTGTTCAGCTGCGCGGAGCAGTGCATAGGAGGGAGTCCGAGGTGTGGTGCAGAGCTTCAGGCACCGAGCAGACGTTCCTGCTTTCAAGGACCCCCCCTTCGACCCACATAAAACGCTGTTGGTGTACTCGCGGCTGCGAGTCGCAGCCTGCGTGGTCGCATCATAAGGGGCAGGGCACGCTCCTTTTGCGCTCCTTCAGCGCTCCTGAAAAGTTTCTCAGGGTGCTGGTCATCGCATGATAGTGCTCATGGGAAAGCGGAAGGTGAAATCAGCTGCGAAGGCCGGGACTGGTGATGGAGTACAAGGAGGTAAGCCAGTCGGTCCCATGGACAAACATGTGACGGCACTACAGCCTGCAAAATCGCCGGAAGAGGCCTCCTTGAGTCCTGAATTTCGGCTGCCGCCTCCTTTTCCTCAGCCATTGTCTTCCTCTACTTTCCTCGATGCTCTTCCGGAAGCTACATCTCCTTCCCTGAAAGCTGTTAGTCCAGTTGTTGATGATCAGGCTTTTCCTCTCCCAAATGGAGAGGTAACGCTCGTGGACATCTGGACTGCGATTCAAAAACTTGATAAGCGTTTAACTTCAACTGTTTCCACTTTATGTTCTTTCACTCATGATGTTGTGGATAAATTTAAGGATGTTGTTAAACAGATAGGTTTTTTGGCTCAGGCTTCTGCTCGTGCTGATTCTCAGCTCCAAACAAGGACAAATAGTAATGTTGCCTTAATTAGAGATATTTCTGCTGTTTCTTGTCGTTTGGAGAGTTTAGAGAATCAGCACAGGGCAAGAAACCTTCGTTTTCTAAGGGGCATGTTTACTAAAGTCCGCAAATCTGCGCGGCGCAAAATAGCGCACGGTAACGCGGCATTGAAACGCGCAGAAACACGTTTAAACGCCCCGCACACGTGCGTGTCACCCCCGCACAGGTACGCGGTTCAGTAACGGGCCCCGTACAAGTGCGGGCCCGCAAATGTCCGATAGAGGCGTGGAACGGCTAAAGGAGGGCGGAGGAAGGCTCCGGAGGGGCGGAGGGACGGGGTCAATGGGTGGAGAGTGGGAGGGGAGAGTCTCCCCGCACGGTATCGGGCCCGAATCTACATGTAAAAATAGCGCGAGTGAAACACTCGCGGTAGAGGGCATATAAAGGGAAGAGAAACCATTTCCGTCAGCAATGTACAGCAAAACCGGGGAAACATGCAAAACGTCAGCAGTGTGATACATGTGCACAGCACAAAACTGCAATGAAAAAGAGGAAATGACCACAACAAAAGCATTAAAATAGTAAATCAGCTGGGGAACAGGTATAGTAATGCGCAAAAGTTAAAAACACACCCAGCAGAGCTCCTAAAAAATAAAATAACAGTTGTTTGGAAAGGGGCACGGAGCGGAGACACCTCCAAAAACGTCTCCGTGTATTGGACCCCTCCTGGGAGTGTTACTTATGGTTGACCATCAATAGCACTGTTGCCCAGCATGGGAATATGCTATCCCCCTCTGTTCGGACGTCATACCCGTGTTATATTTGCACGTTTGTCACCAGACAGGGTGAAGGAGCTCACAGTAATAATGTGCAGAGCAGGTCTTGGAACCCCACCCTGCCAGGTCTACTATCTCCAGGGACTGCACTGTCTCTGTGGCCACAGTGTGGTGCAGTGGACAGAGCCGGTACCTCTAGGACCAGAGGGTCACACGTTCAAATCCCAGCTAAGGCACATGCCAGCACAATCCCAATATTTAACCCACCACTAAACACAGATAGCAGAGACACCCCTTTATTGCACAGAACAAAAGCATGTTGCAAACACCCATATTTTACCCTACACCACACACACACCAGCACAATGTGCATCACCAACAGCCGCGTCCCCCAAATGCAGTCCTGTAGTGCCACAACTGTAGGGGCCAAGGACACGTAGGTAGAGGTTAAGTAGGTAGAGGTTATGTACGACAGATGTGCCTGTACATGCCTTCACCCCACGTGCCAAGGGCCAAGTGTGTCCCTGGTCATGATCACGTAATGGGTGGCCCACGTTCCACAAAAACCTTGCTAAAGAACAACAGCTAGACCGCTATACCATGTGAGCCAAATACAGTCCTGGGGTTACACTACGCAATCAGGTCATATCCCTTTGCAAGGATAAGGACATGCCAGCATGTTGGCGGAAGGGTTCAGATGGTGGAGGGGGCAGTGGCTGCTAGCCACAGATGACAGTGGCCAGGCCATGTGCAGGCTGGCACCGTCCACTGCAACAGACAGGCCCTGTCGGATGTACAGTCATGGACCACCCAGGGATTGCAGCCAATCAGTGGCTACACGGTGGTGCAGTGCACACAGACAGTGTGTGCAAGAACAGAGGGTCACAGGTTCTGAGCCCAGCTGCAGCTACCGCCAACCCTGTCCACATATTCACCCCACAGCTACACCGTGGTAGTAAGGACAAACCTTTATTGCTGAGAACATAGGCATGGTCAATACGCCTATCTTTTACCACACCAAACACAGACACCATAAACAGGCACATTATCTCCAGCAGAGTCTCCCAAATGCAGTCCTGGAGGGCCAAACACCATTCAGGTTCCATGCTTCCCCTAAGACAGATGCCTGTGCTGCAGATGTCTGCACCACCCCCATGCTATGCAACTGTAGCCCATGCATATTCATAGGGGACAGCATGAAGGCCCGAACAGTGTCTGGAACACCAGGACTGGAGTAGGGACACTCTGCCGTAAAGCAAGAGGCAAAGGTCCAGACGCACCCACACCCACAGGCCACATTGGAAAAGCCCCCTGGGGGGGCATCTCCCAGATCTAGCTCCTGCGTACCCTAGCAATGCCACCCTATACCTGGGTACACGGTACACAGACCACAAACGTTTGATGTGGGTACTGGCAGGTAGACAGTCCTACACTCAGCACTGTTTGCTCCTTGTGCTGCAGCAGAACAAGCTGTCGGCTGTCTGTGGTGCGTGCCCCAGGTCTGGCCCCTGACAGTATTTACCACCCTGGGGAGTGACATGCAGCAGTACTGTGTACCATATCCATGCCTGTACCCTTCCCAGGACTGGTGTGGTGGGCACGTCGAATGACTCCCCCAATAGTAGCACAATGCTGGCATAGGTGAGGGGGGGGGGTGTCTGTCTATACAGTGTGTGTTGGCTACAAACACCCTCCACAGGCCACACTGCCAGCACTGTTGCCAGTATTGGCCTGACAATGTGCATAATGAGCAGCAAGGTACCATGGGTATAGCTCAGACAGGGTGTGCTGGCCAGGATGCATCTGCACAGGGCATGGGGCACTGGCTGGGACATTGTAATGCCCAGCCACCACCTACACAGACAGGCTGACCTCTGTATCTGCTGCTGGTGGATCACTCTCACCCTGAGCGTGCAGTGATGACAGCATGGCTAGGCACCCCCATAGTGCTGTATAGCATTTCTCTCCTGTGATATATATGGGTGTCCTGTTGGGGCCTCTTCATGGACTGATCTCCCTGTGTGTGCTGCCACCCCAGTTTGGGGTGCATGCAATCCTATCAGGACTATCCAGCAGACTCTGCACAGCTGGTATGTGTCCTGATGGAGCTCCTTGCAGGGTGCAGCAGCTGATGGCCTGCTGCAGGAGAATATCAGATAGTGCTGGGGTGCACCCCTGAATATCCAGGCCTACTGTCTGTCTGATAGTGTGTTTTGGATGTGTGTGGAGCTGCTTGGACTGCCCTGTAGGGTGTCTGTCCCCCAGCAGGACAGGGGTTGATGGCCCACTCTACTGCCATTAGTGCAAGGGGGGGGGGAAAGGATGGGGATGTGTTGATGGGAGACCCTGTTTGTCATGGGGGGGGGGTAGGTATGTTGCCCACCTATGGGGGGGGGGAGAACCACCAACTAAGACAGAAGGGGTATCCATGATGAGTTTGCAACACCTTCTTATCACACAGGTTAATACTGATGTTGAGCTCTGGCATGGCCGTTGATGTGGACCTGGTCCTGGGCACCACCACCCACCCTCAGGGTGAGCACATTACCTGCACAATGTGACGGTGTGTAGCTACCCCTCGCCGGCAGTCCTCACGCTCAGGCCCCCCACCAGGCCGAGGCTCTGTGTGGGTGGACACGGACAGTTCCCCCTACCATGCCGTGTAGCTTTTGGGGTGCAGTCCCCATCTTGTGTGCATCTGTGGGCAGCTGATTTGCATGTGCATTGCATCATGGGTACGGGTGGCCTACCCCGTCCTGTCTACAGCAGCAGACTGTCTGTGGGGTGACGTGCAGGCTCTCTGCAGCCACACAGGCGCTTACTCAGAGCTATAGTGCTGTAGCCCAATGGTTCCGTCACTGCCTTTATAGCAGGAGGTCATGGGTTCAAGTCCACAGAGGGGTTCTGTGATAGGGTTGTCCAGAGCATTGTACATTTTACTGGACATATGTTTATGGCATCAAACACTACCATGCCATACTGTACCCATAAGGGTGCCTCTGAGGGTGCATTATAGGGCGCCCTATAGGCCACCTTATGGTTGCCATCCATATTGCGTGCACTATACATTATCCTGTGGCGCAGCATACATGGTGCCCTATAGGGGACTTGCTAGGGTGCCTTTGCGGACTGTGCACTGTAACATGTGCCTTACGGGCCTCCATATATTAACACGCTGTTAGAGCGGGTATACTGGTAGTGGGTAATAAAAATAAACTATAAGGCCTCCTACAGCACACCTCACCATAATACTTACTGCCCCAGCCAACCTTGCTCACTGGGCACTGTGAGGGGTTGAACCCCTGACCTCTGCACCATTGGTCAGTATCCCAACCATTGTGCTAAGGCTCTGTTACTGTTTGCTGTGCACATCAGTGCGCCACCTATGCCGCCCACTATCGGACTGCCCCCTCATACATCAGCGCGCCGCCCTCTGCCCCCCAAACCTAACAGTGCGCCGCCCCCTGCCGCCCCCAATGAACGGTGCGCCGACTCATGCCGTTAAAAATAAACCGTGCGCCGCTCTCTGCCGCCCAAAATTACTATACCTCCCACAACACTTTTTCCCACTACATTTGATGCCGCAGCTGGCCTCTTCCATTGAGCACAATGGGGTGTTGAACCCATGGCCCCTGCACCATGGGTCAGTGTCATCACCGTTGTACTACGGCTCGGGTGTTTTCTATACCCGGCAGCGCGCCACTTTGCCTTTTGGCGCGCTAATGTCGACCCCGCACATTACCGTGACGCGCACACGTCCGGTTGCTTACTCCCGGTTTTTTTCTTTTGGCAGCCTGATCCGCCCACTCCTTATATGGCACAGGTACACTACCGCGGCCCCGCACGATAAGAATGTTTAGTAAACATGCCCTTAAATTTTCCTTCAACTCACCTATTGTCTTCAGAAATTTTGTTACAAAAATATTTTTCTGAGGTTCTACAGATGAAAGGTACTTTGGAAGTTGTTCATGTCTATTCGTTTTCTTCGTCTGGTACAACGCCTCTTGAGGTGGGGGCCATTGCTCCCCCTGTTGAGTCTGTTGCCCAGAATCTTACTGCTTTTTTGGAGGATACGTTGGATCTCATACCCAAACGCTGCACGGTTGTTGCAACGTTTGGTTCTGAGTCTGCTAAATTGTCTGTGCTTAGGGCTTATTTTAAGCACAGGGATGATTTATTTTATGGTTATAGGCTCCAAATTTTTCCAGATGTTGGACGTGCTACTCAGTTTAGGCGCAAACAGTTTTTGGAGTTAAGGACTAGGGTTGTCGCTCTGGGAGCATCTTTTTTCTTAAAATTTTCTTGTCGCTGCCTGGTAACTTACCAGGGGCAAAGTTATGTTTATACTGATGTAACACAATTGCAGAAATTTTTGTCAGGTAAAGAAATGGTTGAGAAGTAGGTTGGGGTTGTTTTGTTTTTTTTGCTCCCTTATGTGGAGTGTTAAGTCACTCTTTATTGCTATTGATATTATGTTTTTGTGAGGAATTATTGACTGTCTCCCCTTGATGTGATTCTATTTTTGTGATAATTCTTTTCTTGATTGTAATTTTGTATTCCTGTAATAGTTTGCCTTTTGCTGTTTTTGTATTCAGGAAAAAACGCTTAAATAAAAATTAAAAAAAAAAAAAGTCTGCAGTTACCACAGCTTAGTTGCAAAAATAAATGCACAGTAACTGCAAAGACTGTACAGTAACTGTTGACTAGCGTCTACCCGTGCACTTAAGTGCATGCCAAAGAGCATGGAAGATTCTGTTATTGGCAATGCAGTAAAGGGTCACTGCTGCTAAAACAAACCGCCTATCTTTTGGAACCCCCTTGACATCTGCATTAAAATCCTCCCCCCCCCTCCCCTTAGATCAGCCTTCAAATCCAACTGATCCCCTCCAACTCAGTATTCAAATCCTCTCCATTCCCTTAAGATTTCCCCACCCCCTGGTTTTCGCAAAGGTTTCCCTGGTATCTAGAGGGGGCAAGAGCATCCCATTGGTGCATAGGTTCAAAATGTCACCTCTAATCCTTAATGATAGCCTCATGGTACTATCACTAGGGATCCAACTGCCCTATAAGGCCCCGACTTGATACTAGGGAAACCCCTGCTAAGAGCCAAGGAGGGGTTCAGATGGAGGGAGGATTTGAAGACTGATATATGGAGTGTTGTGAGGGGAGGGGTGTTTTGTAGTTGCACCAGCCACTTAGTGCCTTGCTGATAACATGCATGTGCTTACCACACATGCGGAGATCAAAGGGCTCTCCACTCTTACCGGTTAGCATAAGTTTGTAAACTGCTCTGATACACAGGGTAAAGGGTGGTATATCAAGTGCCTAAACCATAAACATTGTTCTGTTTTAAAATCCATCTGAGCTCTCTAGAATTACTTTTGAAGAACTTAGAATTATCGTATTTTATTTAGGCAGATGGCATTCCAATTACAACACCATTCCCTGCTTCATTAGATGATACCTATAGGTGAGTAACAGATTGCTTTGCAAAGGTTGCAGGTTGGAGGCGAGTTCATCTGCTGTCTTTTCTTTGTAGTTTAGGAGCTTTGATTGATGCTCATCTTGAAATGGCTCAGCAAGCGAGTAAAGTGGTGAAGAAAACTTTTGATTACTTACGAGTATGTATGGTTAGACAGATTAGAGATTTATCTTCTCTTGCTGATTTGCAGAAGGTTGTTCAGGCAGTGATTTTATCCTGCCTGGACTATTGCAATATGGTGTATTTGGAACTGCCTAAGAAAATATTATTGAAATTGCAATGTTTCCAGCTTTTATACCATTGCTGCGATCACTTCATTGGTTGCCAGTGCTGCCAGATTGGATTTTAAATGGCTGTGTCTGTCTCTTAAAATTTTGTATAGTTTTGTATGACAGGTAAAACTGCATTCCTTCTATATGAATAGGCTAAAATTCAATGCAGCCTCTGAATTGATCTTTATCTTTATTTGATCATTTAGATAGGTAAGGACTAGAAAAAGGTTTCTTCAAAGAGGTAGCTCTTTGTTTATGGAATGATATTCTGTTAGAAGTACAAAGTTTAGGAAATTACACAAAAATGTGGGTATTTCTGAAATATTTTACTAATAATTGAAGATCTGGGAGTTATGATATTTTATAGATGGAAGAGATAGAGATGGGATTCACTGTTCATAATCTACAGTATCTGGTATTATGGCTATCATTGTATGTGTTTATTTGTATACTTTATGATAAACTGCCTTGAGCTTAATGTATGGACAGGATAGAAGCAATTTGATTAAATTAAATCTTATTTTTAACTAAATATAAGAATTATCCACAGATGATTTTTTTTTGCAAATGCTTTTAATACTGCATCAATCGCTTTGTCAACTATCACTGTGGAGTGTCTACCATTCTCCAAAACAAAGGTCCTCTTTTAGGGAGTAATCTTGTATAGGATTTTATGTTCTTAAACAGCCTCTTATAAAATTACTCCAGGGGTTATGCACATAAAAGTATGTGCGGTGCCAAGAAAATCTGTAGTTTTATATGACCTGCATATAGCCATGTCCTGGGATGGAGTTTGAGGTGAGTTGCAGTTTATATACAATGTGGGTTATTTTGGAAGTCCTATATGTGCTTTGGACGTCTGAAAATGGGCATACAGTAGAGATCTCCAAAGCACAGAGATGTCTCCAGAGCCATTTTAGAAGCCGGCTCTGTAGATGTCAAAGTCTGAATGGGGGCATAGTGGAGGCGTGGCTGGAACATGACCAAGAACCTGGACGTCACTACCTGATCTCAGAAATGTCCTGGATTTCCAGAATTGCATCTAAGTTTAGACATGCTCCAGGCATAAACAGATATCTAAAAAGTGCTCGTTTTGGCTGAAAAACATCAATAGGATGTAGAGAAGATAGTACTCCATCATCCCCATTACTCAGCACAATGTCAATAATGCAGCCTTTTTTTCAGACATTCTGGCTTAGACATCCCAGATTGTACTTGGATATCCTTTCTAATATGCTTCTCATTGTTATAAAATATGTGTATATGTGCATACTTTAGTACAAATATTTACGCCTGCTCCGGAGCAGGTTTAAATGTCTATGACTTCAGTCTAGGTGTGATCTCTGCTGCTTCTGCCCTAGTACTTTCTAAAGACACATAGGTGCCTATGTTTTTTTATAAAATAGACTTAGAATAGACAACTACCCGGCCTTTACGTATAGGATGCCTGTTATAAAATAACCTTTCTAGTGGCTGGCAGTCTGTAGTAGTGAATTCTTACTCAGATGTGTTAACTGTTTAATGTGGAAATTAATGTGCAGGGTTAACTGTGTGCAGTAATTACCACATTAAACAAGTAATGTGGAAATCATCATTAAGGGGCGTGAGCATTGCACATTGCAATCATCATGTAAGCCATTACTTGACTGTTAACTCTTAACACAGAATATAACGTTTTGCATTTAGCTATACCTCATGAGGTGCAGCTAATTGCATTCTGCTTTGTCTACTGTGCTCTTAATCCATGGTAGCAAACATTGTTCTGCATTAACAGCATGGCAGACCTCTTTTATGTGCTAGGAATCCAGAGGTTTTGCATATAACACACCTTAACTTTTGTAGGTGCTGCACATTAGTGCACTTTAAGAAAAAGGTTCTATGTCTCTTTGATCAAGTTGCTTTATGCTGTATGCAAAGTAATTAAGTCAATTTTTATGAGCATACCTTTTTCACTTTTTACTTCCTTAAATGGGTGGAGTGGAACGAGTAAGCAGATCAGTTCTTTACACCTTCAAAAAGTAGAAAGACTAGAGGATACACAATGAAGCTACAATGTAGCATATTTAAGACTAATCAGAGAAAATATTTTTTCACCCAATGCATAATCAAACTCTAGAATTCATTGCCAGAGGATGTAGTAAAAACTGTCAATGTAGCTGGTTTTAAAAGAGGTTTGGACAAGATCCTGGAGGAAAAGTCCATAAACCATTATTAAAGTGGACTGGGAAAATCCACTGCTTACCACTGGGAAAGCAGCAAGGAATCTGTCTACCTTCTGGAAAATTAACCGGTACTTGTGACCTGAATTGACCACTTTTGGAAACAGGATATTGGCCTTGAAGGACCTTTGATCTGACCAATTATAGCACACCTAATGCTCTTATGTAAATTCTGTTTATCTAAAGAAAATGAATTAGGGTAGATACGATTATTCATAAACCAGATTAGAAGACCCCTTTTATTTAAATTGATCATATTTCTGTCCTTGGTCTTTGACAGTGTGTTGCCTCTTCATTTTATGCAAAGTGGTCCTGTTTTTATTCTCCTAGCATTAAGTGTTGACAGTAGAAGACTTCTTGTAATCCTCTTTCTTCCTTTAGGTCAAACACACAACCATACAATGCCTATACAGTTCCATGTATCCTGAGGCAACCTCTATCTAACATTTTAATCTACAGTGTGGAAGTGACACTATCATTCGGAACAAGCTGCCTATCTGATTTATCATCTTTTAAAGCCCTTGCTGTTTCTAGACTCTATTCAAGCTCTCTTTCTAACCCATACGTTCTTTGCAGCCTTGTCTTTGGTCTTGGCCTAACTTCAGAAGAAAGTATTGCATGCTTTTGCTGTTTGTACAGCACCTATGTATAGAACAAGTGGTAGGACATCTTTTAAATCAATCAAGAATTCTTTTGTCATTGTTGGCAAATTTTCCTAAAGAATTGAACCCATAAACTTTGTACAAATTGTCAAAGCAAAGTCTGCAAGACATATGCATGTAATTTCACTTTGAAATTTTGTGAAAATTCACAGCTAAAAGACTTGTACCAATGTGGAGAGTTTGAGAATTCCCCCCCCCCCCCGAAGATTCGATATTCTGAAAGTATTCATAAACTTGGTGGGGGGGAGGGTGGGTTGTCCAGCCATACACTGCATATTTATCACTTGAATACAATAATGATGATAGATGCTCAAGAGTTTAGTTAAACTGCAAGGTTCAGTTCATTAGTAGATAGGTTTGAAAATACAATGAGGACAATTCTATATTGTATATGCCCTCCCCCTTTACGGCCTGTCAAAATCGGAGCGTGCAGCAGTAGTGCCTGATTCTGATCCTGCAGGGGCTAGATGTGCTGGACATCCAGACCTGCTAAACTAGGATCAGAATGACCCCCAATGTGTTTTAGTTTCCATGAATAAAAAGGTGCACCCAGACAAACCAGATGCAGATATCTGCTGTTTATTGTTTTTATCATGGAAAGTAAACACATAGATTTAAAAATATTTGCCTTCCTCTATCCTAAAACATGCCCCTCCTCCCAGGAAAACCTTCTCCAAGGATGGCTAAAAGCACACAGGGCAAGAGAACAATTTTCGGACATTCGTTTATGGGCTCTTATTTTCTCACTAAGGAAAGTGCTGCAGGTATAGGTTCATACCAAGCAGGATAGAAGATTATCTTCAAGGACAGTTGGACCGAGGGAGAGCCCTAGATGTGGTGTATTTAGATTTCAGTAAAGCCTTTGACACCTTTCCTCACAGGTGACTTATAAACAAACTGAGCACTCTAGGGATGGACCCTAAAGTTACGGCTTGGGTTAGAAATTGGTTGAGTGGGAGGCGACAAAGGGTGCAGTTAAATGGAGCTCACTCTGAGGAGAAGGAAGTTACCAGTGGTGTGCCCAGCGATCTGACCTTGCTCCAATTCTTTTTAACATCTTTGTTAATGATATTGCGGAAAGGTTTGCCTCTTTGCGGATGATACCAAAGTCTGCAATAGAGTAGGAAGGTGTAGATAACATGAGGAGGGGGTCTAGCTAAGCTTGAAGAATGGTCTAGAATTTGGCAGCTGGGATTTAATGTTAAAAATACAAGGTCATGCATTTTGGCTACAGCAATCCAAGGGAGCAATATAGTATATTAGGTGAAGTACTTTTGTCCACTAAAGAAGAGCGGGACCTAGGCGTGGTTGTGTCTGATGATCTTAAAGTAGCTAAACAGGTAGAAAAGGCAACGGCAAAAGCTAGAAGGATGCTTAGGTGCATACGGAGAGTAATGGCTAATAGAAAAAAAGGAAGTGATAGTGCCTCTATATAAGTCTTTGGTGCGACCTCATTGTGTGCAATTCTGGAGACCGCATCTTCAAAAGGATATAAACAGGATGGAGTCAGTACAGAGGGTGGCTATTAAAATGGTTAGTGGTCTTCATTATAAAGCATATGAGGACAGACTTAAGGATCTTAATATGTACACCTTAGAGGAAAGGCAGGATAGAGATGATATGATTGAGACATTTAAATACTTCTGTGGCATAAATGCACAGGGGGAGAGCCTCTTTAATTGAAAGCAAGCTCTGCTATGAGGTGACATGGGATGAGGGTGAAAGGGGATAGATTCAAGAGTGATATGCGGAAATATTTCTTTACGGAAAGAGTGGTGGATCCGTGGAATAGTCTCCCAGTGGAGGTGGTAGAGATGAGGACAGTATCTGAATTCAAAAAAGCATGGGACAAACAAAAGGATCTCTAAAGGAAAAAAGGGGACTGTTGTAGTTGTTGATATGGAAGGACAGACTAGATAGGCCATGTGGTCTTTTTCTGTCGTCATTTTTATGTTTCTATGACAGGGGTAGGCAACTCCAGGCCTCAAGATATACAAATCAGTTGAATTTTCAGGGAGTATGAAATCCATCTGCATATGATAAAGGCAAAGGGGGTTATGTTAGAAGAGTTAAATGTGAGATGGACATTCCAAAAAGCTGACATGGACGTTGTAAAAGCAGCGATGTGCCAAAGGCAATTTTAGATCTGGGCATAGTAACATGGTATATGACTGCAGATAAAGACCAGTATGATCCATCTAGTCTGCTTAGTAAAGTGGTTAGGGTGGTTGTAACCGCCGCTCCGTGCAAGTCATCCCTCCTTTATGCTTGTGTTTAGGGTGTACCCGCTGCTTCTTGCAGGTCACCCCCCTCTATTTATTGAAGTATAAAAGATATTTAAGTTTGCTTTGATTTCATCCTCTTGCTAGAAAGGGATCCACTGTGTCTGTCCCATGGCATTTAGAATTCTATCACTTTATTTGCCCCCATCACCTCCATTGGGATGGTATTCCAAGCATCCACCACCCTTTGAGTGAAAAATAATTTTCTGATGTTGCTTTTAAGTTTACTGCCTTGCAGCTTCATCATATACTTTCTGGTTTTACAGCTTCCACTTTTTAAAAAAGATTTGATTGTTCATTACTACCCTTTAAAGGCTCATTCCATCCTGGACATAGCTCCCCTCTGTACGTCTGGTCTGAGCCGGACGTACAGAGGGGATTGCGATTCTGATCCTGCAGGGCATGTCTAATCCTATGGGATCAGAATTATGAACAGTCCTATATGTGCAGGCCGGGACTGCGATTCCGCCCAGCCTGCACATACAGGACCTTCCCAGCTAACTCAATAAAGGCTCTTCAATGAAGTTGTGGCACCATGGCTCCATTGAACAGCCGCAATGCCAGCCGCCAGACTCCAATGCTGCATTCCCTGCAGCACAACCCCCAATCTGGCCTCCTAAGGCCAGGATCAGGTTGTGAAGAATGTCTTCGGGACTCACCTGCCCCATCGGCATCCCGGACCACCGATCCTGGACATACGGGGAAGATATTCCACCTCGGAGATGGAATAACTTCCCTGTACAAGTCGCTGGTCCTGGATGTGCAGGGCCGACATTAGAATCGGCCCTGTACATCCAGGGCTAGTGACTGCCCACCACCTGCCCAGAATCCGCCCCCGAGCTGCCCCTTCCCCACCCCCGCCTAACTTCCCCACACAACCGGAGCGGAGGTTAGACGCGGCAGGGGTAGGCATGAATAGCAGGGATGGACGTCCCATTGGCACAGAATAATCCCCTAAGTATTTAAAGGTCTGTATCATATCTTCTCTGTTCCTCCTCTTCTCTAGGGTATACATATTTAGGTCTTCAAGACTCTTTTCGTACGTCCTCTGGTGCAGGCTCCAAACCATTTTGGTTGCCTTCCTCTGAACCATTTCAAGTCTTTTTATGTCCTTTGTGAAATATGGTCTCCAAAACTGAACACAATACTCCAAGTGAGGCCTCACCAATGACTTGTACAATGGCATTAATACCTCCTCCTTTCTGCTGGTTACTCCTCTCTGTATGCAGCCCATCATCCTTCTGTCTTTGGCTACTGCCTTGTTGCATTGTTTCGCCACCTTGAGATCTTCAGGCACTGTCACTTAGAGGTCTCTCTCCTAGACCATGCACACTAACCTCTTGTCCCCTATTGCATACAATTCCTTTGGATTTCTGCATCCCAAGTGAATGACTCTGCACATCTTCACATTAAATCTTAACTGTTGAGGATTAGACCATTCTTCCAGCTTTTGTAGATCTTTCCTCATGCTGTCTACTCCCTCAGACATGTCCACTTTGCAAATTTTCATGTCATCTGAAAAAGAAAGACTTTTCCCTTCAGTCCTTCCACAATATCACTCAAAAATACATTGGACAGTATTGGTCGCAGGACCGATCCCTGAGGTGCACAGCATTATGTACCTTCCTTCCATTTACTACCACATTCTTTCATCTGCCAGCCACCCAATTTCTGATTCAGTTCAACTCCCTGGGACCTATCCCAAGGCTGCTCAGTTTGATAAGCCTTCTAAGAGGAACAATTTCAAAGGCTTTACTGAAATCTAGGTATATCACATCCCTCACATAACCTTGATCTAGTTCTCTGGTCATCGAATCAAAGAACTCAATCAAATTTGTTTGGCATGATCTTCCTTTGTTAAAACCATATTGCCTCAGATTATGCAATCCATTAGTTTCTAGAAAGTCCACTATTCTTTCTTTCAAGAGCATCTCCATTACTTTTCCCATCACAGAGGTAAGGCTTATTGGCCTATAGTTTGTCACTTCTTCCCTATTAAAAGTTTTGATGAGGTACCTCATCAGCCCTTCTCCAGGCCTGTGGAACCTCTCCTATCTCCAAGGATCTATTAAAAACATCCTTTAAAGGCCCTGCCATTACCTCTATAAGCTCTTTCAATATCCTGGGATGTATCCCATCTGTTCCCACGGCCTTGTCCATTTTCAGTTTTGCAAGCTGTTCGAAAACATTATCTTCTGTGAATGGTGTGGTATCTACTCCATTTCCATTTGTATGGTCCTTCTCCAGGATTTTCTTTTGTGAATACAGAAGAGAAGTATTTGTTTAGCATTTTCGTTTTTTCAATGTCACTTTCCACAAATCTGTCCTCTGCACTTTTGAGTCTTGCATTTCCACCTCTGATCTTCCTGTTCTCTTGAATATACCTGAAAAATGTTTTGTCTCCATGCTTCACATCTTTAGCCATCTTTTCTTCTACCTTTGCTGTCCTTATTTCTCTCTTTGTCTCTTTTAACTTTATCCTGTATTCTTTTGTGTTCCTCTTTTTGTGATCTTATGAATTTTGTGAAAGTTGTGTTTTTTGCCTGTATTTGCCTGCTTGTGCTGTTTCCAGTGTTCTTCGTTTGGCTCTTTTTTCTATTTCCTGAAAGATGCTTTTTTGGCAGCAACAGCCTCTCTGACCTCACCTTTAAACCATGCTGGCAGTTTTTTGGACTTTCTTCCACTCTTCTTAATGCGTGGAATACAGCTGGTCTGGGCTTCCAGGATAGTATTTTTAAACAACACCCAAGCTTGATGTAAGTCTTTAACCTTTGCAACCGCTCCTTTTAGTTTTTTCTTAACTATATTCCTCATTTTATCATAGTCTCCCTTTCGAAAGTTAAAAGGTAGTACTGTGGATTTCTTTACTATCCCTCCTCCACTAATTAAATCAAACACGATCATGCTATGATCACTATTGCCAAGTGATCCCAACACCCTTATTTCTTGCACCAGATCTGGTGTTCCACTAAGGACTAGGTCCAATATGGCTTCCCCTCTGGTCGGTTCATGAACCAGCTGCTCCAAGAAGCAGTCATTTATTTCATCTAGAAACTTTATCTCCCTAGCATGTCCTGCCGTGACACTGACCCAGTCGATACCGGGGTAATTGAAATTAACTGGCAAGTTAAATGCAAAGCATTGATAAGGCAGGCAAAGCGAGCATTTGAGAAGGAACTTGCTACGGAAGCAAAAACACGAAACAAAGACTTTTTCAAGTACATTCGTAGCAAAAGGCCTGTGAGAGAGTCAATTGGACCATTAGATGATAGAGGGGTAAAAGGGGGCAGTAAAAGGAGACAAGGCTATATCGGAGAGACTGAATGAATTCTTTGCTTCGGTCTTTACTGAGGAAGATGTAGGGATGTTACCCAAGACTGAAGTGGTATTTAAAGGTGATACTGCAGAGGAATTGAGAGAAATATCGCTACACCGGGAAGATGTATTACAACTATTAGATAAACTGAATAGTAGCAAATCACCTGGACCGGATGGTATACATCCAAGAGTGTTGAAAGAACTGAAATATGAGATTGCAGACCTGCTATTAGTAATCTGTGAACTTTCATTACAATCATCTGTAATACCTGAAGATTGGAGGATCGCCAATGTAACGCCAATTTTTAAAAAGGATTCCAGGGGGATACGGGAAATTACAGACCGGTGAGCCTGACATCAGTACCGGGGAAAATGGTAGAAACCATCATAAAGAACAAAATTACACAGCATGTAGATAGTCATGGCTTAATGGGAGACAGCCAACAAGGCTTTAGAGAAGGAAGATCTTGTCTTACTAATCTGATATGTTTTTTTGAAGGTGTGAATAAACAGGTAGACAAAGGTGAGTCGGTTGATATAGTGTATCTGGACTTTCAGCAAGCCTTTGACAAGGTCCCTCATCAGAGACTCTTGGGAAAACTAAAAAGTCATGGGATAGTAGGCAGTGTACTATTGTGGATCGGGAACTGGTTAAAAGATAGAAAGCAGAGGGTAGGGCTAAATGGCCAATTTTCCCAATGGAAAAAGGTGAATAGTGGAGTACCCCAGGGATCTGTACTGGGTCCGCTACTTTTTGACATATTCATAAATGACCTGGAAAGGGGAATAACATGTGAGGTTATCAAATTTACAGACGACACAAAACTGTTTAAAGTTGTTAAAACCCAAGAGGACTGTGGAAAACAGCAGGAGGATCTGGATAAATTGGAAGACTGGGCATCCAAATGGCAGATGAAATTTAATGTGGACAAGTGCAAAGTTATGCACCTAGGAAAGAACAACCCACACTATGGTTACACGATGCAAGGTTCCCCATTGGGAACCACCACCCAGGAAAAAGATTTAGGAGTCATCGTGGATAACATGTTAAAACCCTCGACCCAGTGTGCAGCGGCGGCCAAGAAAGCAAATAGAATGCTAGGTATTATAAGGAAAGGAATGGAAAATAAAACAAAGGATATTATAATACCTCTGTATCGTTCCATGGTACGACTGCACCTTGAATATTGTGTGCAATTCTGGTCGCCGTATCTTAAAAAGGATATAGCGTTATTAGAAAAGGTACAGAGAAGAGCCACCAAAATGGTAAAGGGGATGGAAGGCTACTCCTATGAAGAGAGGCTACAAAGGTTAGGGCTCTTCAAACTGGAAAAGAGACAGCTGAGGGGAGATATGATAGAGGTCTATAAATTAATGAATGGAGTGGAACGAGTAAACGTAGATCAATTGTTTACGCTATCAGAATATAGAAAGACTAGGGGACATGCAATGAAGCTACAGGGTAAACTATTTAAGACTAATAAAAGAAAATATTTTTTCACTCAACGTGTAATCAAACTCTGGAATTTGTTACCGGAGGATGTAGTAAGAGCTGTTAGTGTAACTGGGTTTAAAAAAGGTTTGGACAAGTTCCTGGAGGAAAGGTCCATAAACCATTATTAAAAAGGGACCCAGGATATCGATGCTTGACCCAATACAAGCATTGTGGAGCCTGTGTCTTTTGGGGATACTGCTAGGTATGTATGAACTAGATTGGCCACTTTTGGAAACAGGATACTGGTCTTGATGGACCTTGGTCTGACCCAGTATGGCATATCTTATGTTCTTATGTTCTCCACTGCGTTTGAAAAATATGCCAGAGGACTGTACATGAGATCTGAAGATTGAGGATACCCGAAGAGGTGCATTGACCATGCATACAAAAAGGCAAAATCCTCAGATCGGACTTCTTTGTTACAGAAGAAAAGGCACACCAGAGAAGATAGGCTGGTATGTCCATTAACGTTTTCAAACCTGTCATATGACTTTCCAGAATCTTAAGAGGAGTGGCATATTTTGTGGACTATCTGAACTTTTTCATTACAATCTATTAAAGTGGCACACAAACATAATGCAAATTTGGGAAATGTTATGTTCCTCTCTGCTCTGCCAGAACACACAAAAGCTTCTTTGATCAAAGGCCACTTCAGATGTGGCCATCATTCCCTCTGTGACCTTTGCTTAGAGATTAAAGACGTTTTTGTTCATCTGAAGACACAAGAGAAATACTATCTAACTGACTTCTCAAATTGTAAGACCAACAGGGCCATACATTATTAAATGCCTTTGTGATCTCATGTATGTTGGCAAAACGAAGCTCAATATTAGGACGAGAATGATAGAACAGATAGGTTGCCTTAAGAGGAATCTGGCAGATAAACCCCTAGGGGCTTGTTTACAAAGCTGCGGTAGCGGCTTCCGCCCGATATCGGAGCCGCGGCCCCATTGAATTCAATAGGGCCGCGGCTTCGATATCAGGCAGAAACCGCTACCGCGGCTTTGTAAACAAGCCCCCTAGTTTCTCGTTGGATGATGTTGGGCCATAAGATCTCAGTCTTGACATTTTTAGTTATTAAAACTATTAAAAACAATTGGAGGGGGAGTGACATTGACAGAGTCTTATTACAAACAAAGCAGAAATTTATATTTATATTTAAGATGGACATTGATGCCAGATATGCTAAATTTAGATACAGATCTTTCAGTTTTCCTGTAGGTACCCCTTCTGTCTAATATTGCTCTTATTTATTGACATGTGGAGCCCGATTCTAGTAGAGGCACAATGGGCCGTCCAGACGGCCCCGAGCAGGATGGGCCCATTAGGCCCCAATTCTGTATCACGGGAGCAAGATGATCCTGAGGCATACAGAATCAGGCCGGAGGATGGCCCGGCATGCCCCTGCAGACCTGTGGGGACATCCTCCCTGCAGGCTGCACTGGCTCCCGCGGCACCAACCCTCCTTTTCCCCGCCGCCCGACTCACGGCTGGCCAGCCGTGGCCTGGATCGAGCGGTGGGGACTCTCCTGCACCCAGCCCCAGCCCGGGGGGGGGGGGAGGTTCCGGCCCTGATTGCCCCATTTGTGTTTATTCCACCTTGGAGGTGGAATAAGCAGCACATCCGCCCTTACCCGCAGGACGTACAGGGCCGTGACCGGAATCAGCCCTATACGTCCTGCCATGTTGGCCCTCCCCCGCTCTGCCCAGAATCCACCCCCTCCCGCCCCCCACCTGCTCTCCCCATTCTGCTGCTCTAGCCATGTGGGGATAGTTGGAGTGGGAATAGGGGCAGGGCGGCTTGCAAGAGGCGTCTCAGAATTGTGCCCATATTGTTTAGTCCTCTTCATTTACATTTGTTATTTTTTACTTTTACCTCGGTTTTATTCATTCCTACAATAACTGCATTTTTACTATGAGGGACAAACCAAAGTGCATCTTCAGCACACTGTTAGAACTACAGCATTTTACTTTTCTGTCAGTGGAAATGTGATATGTTTTCTCGGAATACCTTTCTCCAAGGGTTCTACATTTTGGAGTGTGGTTTTAGGAATTTTTCTAACAATCACAAAAACCTTTCAGGTTAATAAAAATTATAGCGATGAAGAATTTTGATAGTGAAAATCATTTAATGATGGAAAATTGGAGGAAAAAGACCTCAGACAGTGTCCCATTATACCAGTATCCTTGTAAATATGGTGGTATGGCTAATCATGGGTCATTAAATTCAAAAATAGTAATATGGCATGTTTAAGTGTCTAAGCTATATTGGAGGTAATTTTATAAAGTCATTGACACGTACTCGTATATGTGGCCATCTTCACATATATATGACCTCTAAAATATCAACCAGCATAAAAGTATATGCTTTGGCATCATATTCATCTTTATCTGCCATCATATACTATGTTACTTAAGATGTGTACTTTACTGGTATGTGCACATGGGCGGAGTTTGGGTGGAACGTGCAAGTACAAGAATAGATCATAAAATATTATAATTGACATGGGCATTTATGCCAGCTCTAGGGCTGGTGTAAATGTCTACACCTGCAATGTAGGTGCACATTAGGTCACTTAGAAAAGATAAGTAGGTGCTTATTTGTCTTTATAAAATAGGCTTAACATATGTGCTTTAAAATGTTCTTTAACTAAGTACTCCCATATAAATTTACTCCTTAAAGGAATAATTTTATACGAAGCAACCAATCTAGGTATTTTTTTTTTTTAACTGTATTTATTAACCATCAGAAACATAACATCCAATACAGTACACAGTAAAGGGGCCACGAGGAGTGGAATCTTATCTCCTCTAGGCCAAGGTAATAGACAGTTATTCAACAGAGAACAAAGTGCAAACATGGTTAAACAATTTTCCTTTGTTTATACGTCTAGTATCCCCCCTCCCTACACCCTCCCCCCCTTCTATTCCCCTATCCCCCACCCCCCGCCATCGCACCCTGAACTCCACAACAGTACAGCAGTACCCTTCGCAACCTTCTCCTATGTCCCCTCCACACCCTACCATCCATACCCTAAAGGCCCACCCAATCTAGGTATTTTAGTCTTATGTGCACAAATGAGGATGTCGCTATTTTGTAAGTACACATTCACATTTAATCACATGTACTTTCACTGTGGATGTTCACAGGGGCGGAGTTTAGATGGAGCATGGGCAGCATGCAAGCTTATTTGTGTAAATTGTAAAATCCTATACTATGCACATGTTCCTTACAAATTTAAGTGCAGCCATTTACATCAGCTGATATAAGTGATTGTTTTAGCATTTATGCCAGTATTTTATAAATTCAAGTATGCAGATACTTGACTTTACAAAACAGGTGTGAAATATGTGCATAAAAATGCTTGTTAACTAGGTAGCATTATATAAATCTACCCTCCAAGAGGCCAAGCCTAACAGGGGCACATCCGGGCCATCCAGATGTCTAAAAAATGGGCGGGCCTGAATTGTACCCAATTCTGCAACCACGGAAGCTAGACGTTCTCATGGTTGCAGAATCAGGCACTTAGATGCCCTGGCATGCCCCTGATTCTCCGCAGGACACGTTCTGTCTTCTGTCATGCTAGCCCATCCTATGCTTCTGCTGGTATGCTGGTGCCATGGTATCCTGTTGCCATGGCACCAGGACACCCAGCTGGAGCGCCAAAAGCCCAAGACAGATAGAAAAGGTCTGTTCCACACCAACTCTCGGTGGGGTCTGCCAGGGCTGGGATTGGGAGGAGGGGCCTCACCTGCCATGACTCCTTGGCTTGTGGAGGGCTGCCGGGCCCAATCACTGCTTTTGATGGGACTTATTCCACCTCTGAGGAATAAGTCCCACGTCCATCTTTCCACAGCCGGATGTACAAGGCCCTGATTAGAATAGACCCTGTACGTCTGGGTGCTGTGGCACGCCCATGCTCTGTCCACTCTCCACCTCTGTACCACCTCCTCCCGCCCCCATCCAGCACTCCCCACACAAGCCGTCTGTATATGCAGGGAGGGCTTGACACAGAATCGTGTGCTGGGCCTTTCGGGGGTTGGACGTCCATCCCGGATGTCCAACCCTGCTATTCAGGGGTCAAAATTGGGCCTCAAGTGTCCAAAATTATAACATTATAACTTAACATAATATCAAAACCCAAAGGAAGCCTTTGTTGCACTGTGAACTTCCTTGGGTAATTTATGAAGATATTGAAAAATTAAATCCTAAGAAATTAGAATGCATAATTCAGTATTTTCACACAAGGCCTTCGGTTCTAACTTTCTTGAACTTCATTCCTCTCTCTCCTGGCAGTATCAAGATTGTTTAATGTCTGCATCTTTTATGTATTTTAACTATCCAGTTGATAATTGCTTTCATAGAAAACCTATGCAACCATACTGTATCAAAGCAAGCCTCAAGCAATCACAGGCTGCTCCTCAAAATACATCTTTAGAGCAACAGCTGTCATCTTTATAAATTGACATATTTCTTGTTTTCATCAGCGACGATGCATGTCTGATCTGAAATACAGTTTATTATTTCCGTCTGTTTTTCAAACGTTTCATTGCAGCCACTCTTCTCTGCTTGCAGTCTTCTAACAACAGTATGTCAAATTATATAGATAGTCACATTTATACCCTCAAATAGGCTTCAATGATGTTACAGCATTCATGCTGGACTTGAGTTGATGCCCTAGAGGGCTGTCGGCGAGGCTTTGGCATTGCATGGCACCAGTCCTCACTCTGAGTCAAGGGAGCATGGTTCCATGGACTGCAAGTTATTCTTTGATCATGGGGGACCCCCAGAAGGACCGGTCTACTGCCCTATCGACATCGGGGACTGATGCCGAGAGCCAAGGGAAACCCCATGGTCATCGGAATCAGAGTCTCTCCCAACATGACACGGAGGGCAATAGCCAGAAGTGACTGCTAAGCTGTTCTAGCAGGAAGAGACAACTCCCAAAGCCCCCAAGGGCCGCTGGCAGTCTCCCAATGCTATGGCCATTAAGGACGCAGATGCCAGAGTCAGAAGCTGAGGCGGCTGCCCCGGCTCTGATAATCTCTGAGATGGCGGTGCTGGCCAAGCACCTACAGGCCCTCAAGCAGAGCATGCAGCATTTTTGGTGGCCCAGACCGTGGTTGCCCTGATGCCCTCGGGAGCTCCAGTGCCCTGCCATTCACAATGGCCCCACCAATAGTGGTCCAGCCTTTCTTGGAGACCCATGCCCTACCGAGTCTCAGTGGTCCATCGGGTCAGATATCAGACTCCACCTCAGCGCTGATCACCATCTTTCCAAGTGCCTCTGGGTCCATTGCCATGGTGTGACATCATCGAGTGTCTCAAACCCAATTTTCCCTGCTGGAGCGGCAGAGACACCGGGAAGAGGACAGGTGCTGTTTTGACTTTTTGTCTGAGTCTGATTCTGATGGATGGGAGATCCCTCACTACCAACGAATGATTCTAACCTCTTTCTTGAAACAATTCAAGATCTCGAATACCATCAAGTAATAAACATACCTACCCACACCAAGGGTGGTACCCTTGATCTAGTACTACTACCTAACTTATGCTTTAAACTGTTTAATCCAGACTCTATAGAATGCTCTCAAATACCGTGGTCTGATCATCACCTTATCAAACTAAATCTCAATTACAATACCATCGACACCATAAAACACAAAAGAAATGACCATACAATTAAATTTAAAAAATTTAACGAAACTGAATTTCTGGATGCCACAATCCCTCTCCTTGATCCTTCTCCAACAACCCTGGATGAAGCAGTCAAAAACTGGCATACTACCATAAACAATGCAGCCCAAATACATCAAACTAATAAAAAATCAACCCACTCAAAAACCAACGGCACCCCATGGTTTAATAGCACTTTAAAACAAATGAAAAGAGAGCTAAGAAAACTAGAACATAAATGGCGCAAAACCAAATCCACTATTGAGAAAGAAATATACTACAACCACCTCAAAAACTATAAAGATGCCATAGATAACTCAAAGAAAAATTACTATGCTACAATCCTATCAAAATCATATAACAGACCAAGAGAACTATTTTCCATAATTACCAACCCTCAAGATTCTAACAAGGAAATCACTGACATCTCTGCACAAACTCTAGCCAATTATTATCAAAACAAATCAACACTCACCAATGACCTTAGATCCTATCTACAAACCTCTCCATATGCTAAATGAATGGCCAGAATTTTACCCTTTATCCAAAATATCATTAAAGAATATCATTATCAATCTTAACACCACAACATCCTATCTAGACCCTTGTCCAGTAACCTGGATAAAAAACACACTACCAACACTTCTTTCATTCATACTTCCTATGGTCAATTTATCACTACTCCAAGGTTACCTCCCACCCACCCTTAAACAAGTACAAATCAGACCAATCCTGAAGAATAATACACTTGACAAAACCTCCCCAAAATCTTACCGACCTATCTCAAGTATACCATTCTTAGCAAAAGTCATCGAAAAAACTGTACAAATACAAACACAAGAATTTCTTGACTCATCCTACCCGCTAGATGACCAACAGTATGGATTTCGCCCCAAGCATGGAGTTGAAACACTCCTGACTGTTTTTACCGATACACTACTAAGAGGAATAGACAACCACAAAAAAGCTTTTATCCTCTTATTTATTGACATATCAGCCGCTTTCGATAGTGTTAACCATTCAATAATGCTTAACTACTTAAGACACATAGGAATATACTCTACAGTTCACAAATGGTTCACCTCTTATCTGAGCAATAGAACGCAAAATGTTAGAATAAGCAATCAAACTTCTGAATCATATAAATTTGAAACAGGATTACCACAAGGCTCAGCGCTTTCAGCTCTACTATTTAATATATACATAAAACCAGTTTGCAATATCTTTAAGAAATATGGTGTACTCTATCATCTATATGCAGATGATATTATGATGTACATCCCATTCACTATCCCTAACATACCGTTGCAACTCCTTTCGGATTGTTTTAATGAAATAACATTATGGCTAAATGCCCACAATCTCCTAATAAACCATTCAAAAACTGAAGTGCTAATAGTCACCAAAAACCAAGATTATACCCCACCAACACATATAACACTTCAAAACCAAGAAATTAAAATAAAGAATGAAGTGAGATACTTAGGAGTCATTTTAGACAAACATCTCACTCTAGATACCCATATCAGAAATACCACAAAGAAAATTTACTACAAACTTAAAATACTTAAACAACTTAGACCTCTTGTTTACATACATGATTTTATCAGTATAATCCAAGCCACTATAACCCCCCACTTTGATTTTGCGAACCTTATATTATTAGGTACATCAAAACAAAACATCAAAAGACTGCAACTCGCACAAAACTCTGCAGCTAGGATAATAACAAAAACACACTCTCATCAACATATAACACCAATTCTAGCATCCCTTCACTGGCTTCCAATTCAAAACCGAATAACATATAAAACACTAATAACAGTATTTAAATCACTATTTGATTTGACACCATCTACTTTAAGTAACTTAATTACCAAAGAACATCCAAAACCTACTCAAAGAAAAAATCAACTAAACAAACTTAAAACCCCCATAGATTTCATAAAAACAAATAAATCAACAAACAACAGAGCGTTCTCACATGCAGCCCCAACAGCCTGGAATTCCCTCCCTGTTGAACTAAGAATTAACAGAGATTAATGAATTCCGAAAAAAACTGAAAACACACCTCTTTACAATGCACTACAACACTATAGAACAGCCATCAAAAGAATTAGACAAAGGCTAAACAGTTTTATCTACATCTCACTATAACAGAAAAGAAAACCTGCCCTATCTGCATCTGTACTACTCATAATGATTATATCCCACATAACTTGTATATGTATTTAATAATATAATGTTAATGTACATAATGTATATAGTGTTGCACTGTTCAGTGCTATCTGTTCAACATTTCTGTTTACTGTACATTGGTTATAGTTATATGACGTTATATGTAAAACAAATCCATGATTTGTTGCCTGTTGCTATTTGTGAACCGCAGCTGATCTTAGGAAGCTGCGGTATATAAGAGATTGTTAAATAAATAAATAAATAAATGAAAGAGGATTCCCTGGCCTCGGAGAGGCACCGAGACATCCCCTCAGATCCATTACCCACCTTATGAGAGATGCTAGTCTTAGCTTGAGGGCATCTCATTTCATGAGTTTGTCCGGGACATTTTGAAGGCCCTCCCATTACCCCTGGAGGATGAGGAGGAACAGAGGGTTAAGGAACTCAAAATCCTTCAGTATCTCTTGCCTCTTAAAGAATGATTTGGCTCTGCTCCTTGGATCTGAAGGATGCGTGCATGCACATCCCGATCCATCCTCTCCACAGACAATACCTCCACTTTATGTTGAGCGGGTGACACTTCCAGTACTGCATTCTGCCTTTTGGGCTAATGTCAGCTCCCAGGGTCTTCACCAAGTGTCTAGCAGTGGTAGCCACCTATCTCTGGACCCTACTTGAATGACTGGTTCATAAGGAGCTCCATGCTGGATGGTGTTCGCCTCTAGGCATCCCTCACCATTCAGGTATTCAAGATCCTGGGATTCATTATCAACTATCCAAAGTCCACACCTCCAACCTCATAGCAGCTGGAATTTATCGGGGCTCGTCTCAATACCACTCAAGCCAGGGCATTCTTACCGGCGGACTGTGCCAAGCACATCACTGAGGTGGACAGCACGTCTAGTGAAACTAGTTTACCACAGTGTGAAACATTCTGTGGTTACTAGGCCACATGGCTTCCACCGTGCACGTCACACCATTGCCCCACCTACACATGCGTCAGGCGCAATGGACTCTGCACTCAATGGCATCAGATCACAAGCTGCCTCAGGGACAAAGTGGCGATTACCATGCCTCTTGTCAACTCCCTCCACTGGTGTATCATCCACAGAACCTGCTCAAAGTGCTTCCCTTCCAGTCTCCTGCACCCCACTGGATGCTGACCATGGATGTGTCCAAGTTGGGCTGGGGAGCACACCTTGACGGCTTGTGCATGCAGGGCCTCTGGTCAGAGCGGGAGAACCTACACCAGATCAATTTTCTGGAACTCCAGGCCATTGCAAATGCCCTCCATACCTTCCAGATGCAGCTGTCCAACAAGATTGTCTGTCTGAATGAGGACTACAAAACAAATAAAATATATACAGGGAAAAATACATATGCAAGGAGTCCTCTCTCTTTCTCTTTCTCTTTCTCTCTCTCTCTCTATCTCTATCTATATACAAAATAAACTCCTCAACCAGTACATTCTCCAAAACAAGCTTCATCTCCTATACCTATTAATGAGGCTTCGGGCTTCGAAGTTACATAGGGATATTTGGACAGTAGTAACTCATACTGAGGAAATTCCTAGACACAGTGGGATAATCATGTAAAATTTCAATTCTGCTATGTTTTTGGAAATGGATAACCATGTGTGTTATATTGAGAAACAAATGGTTAATGTGGAGACTAAGGTTCAGTCTTTATATGCAGCAAGTACTTCTGTTATTAAAGATAGCTTACAGATATATTATATTATAAAATAGAAATGTTGGACAATGCATCCCGCTCTAGGAATTCACATTTCTTCAATTTTCCCTTATGCCATTTGTTATCCACTGAAATTTTATTTTAAGCATTTCAAATAAATCTTAGCTCTGCCTTATGATGATCAAATTTCTATTGTAAAGTCTGTTTTATATTCCCGTCAAAGTACAATCTGGTCAGTCTCCAGAGGGTGAGCTGGAACAGCTTGTGCATAAACATAGTTTTGATTTGACAGCTTTCTTGGAAAGTTCACTGGATGATATAATGGCTTATGCAATTCTCGTAGTTGTATTTTCAGGGCAGTTTCTCCAAATGGGTAGTTTTGCGCTTACCATGACAGTCATGAACCTCACTTCTAATCCAGAGTATGTGGAGTATGAGCTCAGTCTCATATTTACTGCTAATGCTCGGCGTAGTACTTGCAATGTGCCAAAGAGAGCTTCCTTCTGAAGTTCGTAAGATGTAATATGTATGGGTAGTTTGTCAAGATGTGCTTCAAAATTCTTCTTTATCAAGCCTATGGCTCCCAATAAGATGGGAATTATTTCTGTATTTTTCTGCCACGTTTCCTTGGTCTTTGACTGCATGTCTTGGTACTTCAGGATCTTTTGCCTCTCCACACAATTCACAGAATAATCACTTGGAGCTGACACATCTATAATGAATGTTGTTCTGGTGTTTTTCTCCTTTATCACTATGTTGGGTTTCCACGCATACAGTTTCTTATTTGTCGGAATAGGAATGTCCCAGGTGATCGTACCCTCTTCATTCTCTTAGGGTCATAATCCCAGTGCTTTTCATGCACAGTGATGTTGTAGTGTTTACAGAGTTTCCAATGTATGAGGCGTGCTATTTTGTTGTGCCTTTCTGTATAGAAATTTGCTGCAATCAGAACTTCATAAACAGTTATGAGGTGAATCACTGTTTCCAGCTCTTTCTTACAGAATCGACATAGGTCTGTTTTGTCAGTTTTTTCAATGCTCTCTGTAAACCATCTCATCCGTAATTCACTGTCGTGGGCTACAACTATCAATCTCTCATCCTTAGGTTTCAGTTCACTTCTCCTTAATCATTCATGTGTCTGTTCTTGATTGACAAAGGATTCCTAGAAGAACACTTTATATTTCCCACTCTATTTGTGAATTTGTCAGTTTTTCCTTTTTTTTGCTGAGCTTATTCTTTAAAGAGATTTTCTCTTGTTTTGCAAATTCTATTGCTTTCTTTACTGTGTGTGCTTGTGGATTCTCACAAATTCTGGACGTTTACTTTCATATTTCAGTACTTTTTGCTTATTTAGATCTGATGATGCTGTTAGGTAGGCCTGAAAACGTATGATAGTAGCTATGTATATATAATCAATCTCTGAGGCCTAGCCCTCCTGAAGCTTTAAAAATGCACCCAGTCTCATAAGAACATAAGATATGCCATACTGGGTCAGACCAAGGTCCATCAAGCCCAGTATCCTGTTTCCAACAGTGGCCAATCTAGGTCATACGTACCTAGCAGTTTCCCCAAAAGACAGGTTCCACAATGTTTGTACTGGGTCAAACATTGATATCCTGGGTCCCTTCTTAATAATGGTTTATGGACCGTTCCTCCAGGAGCTTGTCCAAACCTTTTTTAAACCCAGCTACACTAACAGCCTTTACTACATCCTCCGGTAACAAATTCCAGAGTTTGATTACACGTTGAGTGAAAAAATATTTTCCTTTATTGGTCTTAAATAGTTTACCCTGTAGCTTCATTGCATGTCCCCTAGTCTTTCTATATTCTGATAACGTAAACAATCGATCTACGTTTACCCGTTCCACTCCATTCATTAATTTATAGACTTCTATCATATCTCCCCTCAGCCGTCTCTTTTCCAGGTTAAAGAGCCCTAACCTTTTTAGCCTTTCTTCATAGGAGTATCCTTCCATCCCCTTTACCATTTTGGTGGCTCTTCTCTGAACCTTTTCTAATAACGCTATATCCTTTTTAAGATACGGCGACCAGAATTGCACACAATATTCAAGGTGCGGTCTCACCATGGAACGATATAGAGGCAGCATAATATCTTTTGTTTTATTTTCTATTCCTTTCCTTATGATACTTAGCATTCTGTTTTCTCTCTTGGCCGCCGCTGCACACTGGGCCGAGGGTTTTAACATGTTATCCACAATGACGCCTAAATTTTTTTCCTGGGTGGTGGTTCCTAATGCGGAACCTTGCATCGTGTAACCATAGTTTGGGTTGTTCTTCCCTAGGTGCATAACTTTGCACTTGTCCACATTAAATTTCATCTGCCATTTTGATGCCCAGTCTTCCAATTTATCAAGATCCTCTTGCAATTTTCCACAATCTTCTTGGGTTTTAACAACTGTAAATAGTTTTGTGTCATCTGCAAATGTGATAACCTCACTCGTTATTCCCCTTTACAGGTCATTTATGAATATGTCAAAAAGCAGCGGACCCAGCACAGATCCCTGGGGTACACCACTATTCACCTTTCCCCATTGGGAAAATTGGCCATTTAGCCCTACCCTCTGCTTTCTGTCTTTTAACCAGTTCCTGATCCACAATAGTATACTGCCTCCTATCCCATGACTCTTTAGTTTTGCCAAAAGTCTCTGATGAGGGACTTTGTCAAAGGCTTTCTGAAAGTCCAGATACACTATATCAACCGACTCACCTTTGTCCACCTGTTTATTCACACCTTCAAAAAAACATAACAGATTAGTAAGACAAGATCTTCCTTGTTTAAAGCCATGTTGGCTGTCTCCCATTAGGCCATGACTATCTACATGCTGAGTAATTTCATTCTTTATGATGGTTTCTATAATTTTTCATGGTACTGACGTCAGGCTCACTGGTCTGTAGTTTCCCGGATCACCCCTGGGACCCTTTTTAAAAATTGGTGTTACATTGGTGATCCTCCAATCTTCTGGTATTAGAGATGATTTTAATGATAGTTTACAGATCACTAATAGCAGGTCTACAATCTCATATTTCAGTTCTTTCAACACCCTTGGATGTATACCATCCAGCCCAGGTGATTTGCTACTCTTCAGTTTATCTAATAGTTCTAATACATCTTCCCGATGTATCAATATTTCCTTCAATTCTTCCGCACCTTTAAATACCACTTCAGTCATGGGTAACATCCCTACATCTTCCTCAGTAAAGACCAAAGCAAAGAATTCATTCAGTCTCTCCGCTATCGCCTTGTCGCCTCTTAGTGCCTATTTAACCCCTCTGTCATCTAATGGACCAACTGACTCTCTCACACGTTTTTTGCTACGAATGTACTTGAAAAAGTCTTTATTTCGCGTTTTTTCTTCAGCAGCAAGCTTCTTCTCAAATTCTCTCTTTGCCTGCCTTATCAATGCCTTGCATTTGACTTGCCAGTGCTTGTGCTGTTTCCAGGTTTCGTCGCTTGGCTCTTTTTTCCATTTCCTGAAAGATGCTTTTTTGGCAACAACAGTCTCTCTGACCTCACCTTTAAACCATGCTGGCAGTTTTTTGGACTTCCTTCCACTTTTCTTAAAGCGTGGAATACAGCTGGTCTGGGCTTCCAAGATAGTATTTTTCAACAACACCTAAGCTTGATGTAAGTCTTTAATCTTTGCAACTGCTCCTTTTAGTTTTTTCTTAACAATTTTCCTCATTTATCATAGTCTCCCTTTCGAAAGTTAAAAGGTAGCACTGTGGATTTCCTTACTATCCCTCCTCGACTAATTAAATCAAATGCGATCATGCTATGATCACTATTGCCAAGTGGCCCTCAACACCCTTATCTCTTGCACTAGAGCTGGTGTTGCACTAAGGACTAGGTCTAATATGGCTTCCCCTCTGGTCGGTTCATGAACCAGCTGCTCCAAGAAGCAGTCATTTATTTCATCTAGGAACTTTATCTCCCTAGCATGTCCTGCCGTGACACTGACCCAGTCGATACCGGGGTAATTGAAATCACCCATTATTATTACTGCGCTGTAACGTTTGTTAGCTTCCTTGATTTCTTTGAGCATTTCATCATCCATTTGTTCATTCTGGCCAAGTGGTCAATAGTACACCCCCACTGCCATCGCCTTCCCCTTTTTACATGGAATTTCAATCCATAGAGATTCTACAGCAAATTGTGTTTCCTGCAAAACTTTAATCCTTTCTGACTCAATGCCCTCTCTAAGAAAGAGCGCAACCCCTCCACCAGAATTGATCAGCTCTATCATTACGATATAGTTTGTACCCAGGTATCACAGTGTCCCACTGGTTGTCCTCCTTCCACCATGTCTCTGATATTCCAATCATATCTAACCTCTCATTTAGTGCTATATATTCTAACTCTCCCATCTTCTTTTTTAGACTTCTAGTATTTGCATACAAGCATTTTAGAGACTGTATTTTATTCATATTAATTTGGCTATTGGTAGACATGGGTAATTTGGGATCTTTAAGCTCTGTCTGCACCATACTCGAGGGCATTTGGGCTACTTTACTCTTTTTTGGAACCTCTCTGCTTTTGGTAGTATCCTTCAAGGATACATTCTTCCGAACCATCCGCTCTTAGGCGACTGTCGGTTTTCCCCTATTATCTAGTTTAAAAGCTGCTCTATCTCCTTTTTAAAGGTTAATGCCAGCAGCCTGGTTCCATCCCGGTTAAGGTGAAGCCCATCCCTTCAGAAGAGCCCCTCCTTTCCCCAGAATGGTCCCCAGTTCCTAACAAATCCAAAACCCTCAACTCTGCACCATTGTCTCATCCACGCATTGAGACTCCGGAGCTCTGCCTGCCTTTTGGGTCCTGCACGTGGAATGGGAAGCATTTTGGAGAACACTACCCTGAAAGTTCTGGATTTCAACTTCCTACCTAAAAGCCTAAATTTAGCCTCCAGGACCTCCCTACCACATTTGCCTATGTCATTGGTACCGACATGTACCAAGACTGCAGACTCCTCCCCAGCACTATCTAATACCTTATCTAGGTGGCGCGTGAGGTGCGCTACCTTCGCACCAGGCAGGCATGTTACCAGGCGATCCTCACGTCCACCAGCCACCCAGATATCTACATGCCTAATGATTGAATCACCAACTATGAAGGCTGTCCTAACCCTTTCCTCATGGGCACATGTCCCTGGAGAAACTTCCTCGGTGTGAGGGTTTTACATCACCTGGAGGACAGGTCCTAGTTACAGGATCACTTCCTGCCACACCAGGGTGATGCTCTCCTGTCCCGTGACTTCTCTCCTCCATGGCAACAGGGATGCTGCCAGACTGGAGGTGGGACTTCAGGACTATATCCCTGTAGGTCTCGTCTATGTACCTCTCTGTCTTTCTTATGTTTTCCCAAGTCTGCTACTCTAGCCTCTAGAGTACGGACTTGTTCCCTGAGAGCAAAGAGCTCCTTGCACCTAGTGCACACGTAAGACCTCTCACCAACTGGGAGAAAATCATACATGTGACACTCAATGCAAAAGACTGGAAAGCCCCCATCTCGCTGCTGGACTGCTGTCTGCATCTTAGTTTTAAGCTTGTGTTTAGCTCTTTAAATTCTTTACTTACTAAGGGTTGCTATGGATAATAACACTTATTAAAAGAGGGCTGCTACACAGTACCCTGTCCTGTGCTGCTGAGTTAAGCTATATTCTGATTTGATTTAAATTATAGCTCTTTGCTGCTGCTAGGCTCCAACCTATTATGAAATTTAAACTACAAGCTCTCTGCTGGGTTCTAAATTTATCCAGAAAGCTCTCTTCTGTGTTTTAAATTTAAACTAAACGTACTTTGCTGATGCTAGGCCCTGAGTGACTATTAAATTTAAACTACAAGCTCTCTGCTGGGTATGAAATGTAACCAGAAAGTTCTCTTCTGTGTTTTAAATTTTAAACTTAAACTGCTGCTACTAGGATCTGACTGATTTAACAAAAAAAAAAACAGTGGGTTCACAGATTAATTAGCTTTAATACAAAGAATTCCTTTCAGAAAATTCCAAGAAGTATATACTCACAATTGCAGATCCCTTTCCAGAAGTAACAGTCCCCTTTTCTAGTCCTTCAAGGCTCTCAGCATATATGATTCTTGTAAATTACCTCATGGGTATGAAGGAGTTTTCTTGTTCACACAACCAGTTTTTCAAGATCTTTAAGAGGTCAGTCTACAATCCCAAAGCTGTATGAGAGTTCAGGAATTGCCATCTTATTGATAGCTTGTATCTTATTCCATGATGTTAAGGCACTTTTCAATGATGAAGTTAATCTTCTATAGTATTCTTTACTGATCTTTTCTCTCAGTAATTTCTGCCCGAGTGTTGTTCCTTCCTCTACTTCAAGATATTTATATATGCCTTCCTGTTAAGTTTCTTGATGACATAGCTCTCAGCCAGGGAGATGTTTTCCATTTTGATCAATTTTCCTCTAAAAAGAAAGTTGCCTGAGCACATTTGTCTAGGCCAAAAGTCATCCTGATGGCATCAGAACAGCTTTTCACTATAGAGTTGATCTGCTAATTGTTGATCACTGGAACTATAGAGCTTCAGATCATCTACAAATAGTAAATGGTATCCCAAAGAGATGATGAGAGCACTGATTGGATTAAGCTCCATATAAAACAGAAGTGGCTACAAGAAATCTCCCTGAAATATTCCTCGCTGGATGTTAGGAATGCTGTACTATCTTTATACTTCAAAAAGAGTGTGGTTTGCCACATTGTCATGGTGAACTTAATGTACTTTATCAAACCAGGATTTATTTTATACATCTCAAGGCAATTTATTATTCAAGAGTGTGGGACGCTGTCAAAAGCTTTCTTATATAATCAACCCATGCTACACTGAGATTTCTGCTTTCTTCGCACTGGCCTTATTTAAGATTTACTGGTCTTTGGTTCCATATACTCCCCTCTAATTGCCCTTTTGCTCTATTGCCATGATGTTGTTGGATTTAATATGATCATTTATTTTGTCTGCATCTATTGCAGTAAACAGTTTATAGATTGTAGGTAAACAAGCTATTGGTCTGTAATTTTTGGAAATGTTTCTTGGGTCCCGCTTTGTAAGGAGCAATGTTCTTCCTGTTATAAGCCATTGTGGTGTTTTTTTTTTAAACTGAAACTTTATTAAGGTATTTCAATAAAGACATTCCAATGTAGGCCAGCACAGAACATCATGAACAATAATAATTTCCCATGCCAATGACACAGAAACTCCCCTCCATACTTATTTTCTTCCTATATTAACTCATTTCACACCTCTTGTTCCCAGTAAATCAAGGTACACATGAACCAATGAATCATTGGCAATCTTGCCACTCAGAATATTTGCCCCAAATTTTAACAAAAACATCAGTTATCCTCTATTGGGGAGGGGGAATCTCTTAATTCAGGCTTTATTTTTATATTACTATGATGTACAACCTGTAAATAATAAAAAATAGGTCTGAGGTCTTCAACGAGAGGTCCTTCCACATAGTATTAAAACTCATCAATGAGCCCTCCTCCAGAAACTGTCCAATCCACCTATGCCCCTCCTTTTCCCACCTTTCAAAAGCCATCCCCATGCCACCTGAAGGAAAATCCCTGTTCCCTCTCAAAGGAGTCAGTCATGAGTATGCCATTGGCCCCAGTCACTTCCCCTTACACTTCAATGAAATCCGAAGATAAGATAAATGGATTTTGACAATGCAGAGAGAGATCCCATACATGGTACCCATATTATAGAACCCAGGAACATACCACTCAGCTCTTCCCTCTAAAATTCTATCCACTGCTGGGTCTCATGGACACACTACTCCAACGCAGATCTTAACTGAGCAGCCTCATAGTAGCAGATAAAATGCAGCACGGCCAGATCTCCTCTTTCTTTACTACCCATCAAAACTATCTCTGCCACCCTAGGTCTCTTATGATTCCAGTTAAGATTCATAAGAACATAAGAATATAATATAAAAATATAAGATATGCCATACTGGGTCAGACCAAGGTCCATCAAGCCCAGTATCCTGTTTCCAACAGTGGCAAATCCAGGTCACAATTACTAGCAGTTTCCCAAAAAGACACACAGGTTCCAAAATGCTTATATTGGGGCAAGCAGTGAATTTCCTGGGTCCTTTTTAATAATGGTTTATGGTCCTTTCCTCCAGGAACTTCTCCAAACCTTTTTAAGAACATAAGAACATAAGATATGCCATACTGGGTCAGACCAAGGTCCATCATGCCCAGTATCCTGTTTCCAACAGTGGCCAATCTAGGTCATATGTACCTAGCAGTTTCCCCAAAAGACACAGGTTCTACAATGCCTGTACTAGGTCAAGCATTGATATCCTGGGTCCCTTCTTAATAATGGTTTATGGACCTTTCCTCCAGGAACTTGTCCAAACCTTTTTTAAACCCAGCTACACTAACAGCCTTTACTACATCCTCCGGTAACAAATTCCAGAGTTTGATTACACGTTGAGTGAAAAAATATGTTCTTTTATTAGTCTTAAATAGTTTACCCTGTAGCTTCATTGCATGTCCCCTAGTCTTCCTATATTCTGATAACGTAAACAGTCGATCTACGTTTACCCGTTCCACTCCGTTCATTAATTTATAGACTTCTATCATATCTCCCCTCAGCCGTCTCTTTTCCAGGTTAAAGAGCCCTAACCTTTTTAGTCTTTCTTCATAGGAGTATCCTTCCATCCCCTTTACCATTTTGGTGGCTCTTCTCTGAACCTTTTCTAATAACGCTATATCCTTTTTAAGATACAGCGACCAGAATTGCACACAATATTCAAGGTGCGGTCTCACCATGGAACAGTATAGAGGCATTATAATATCTTTTGTTTTATTTTCCATTCCTTTCCTTATGATACCTAGCATTCTATTTGCTCTCTTGGCTGCCGCTGCACACTGGGCCGAGGGTTTTAACATGTTATCCACAATGACGCCTATATCTTTTTCCTGGGTGGTGGTTCCTAATGTGGAACCTTGCATCGTGTAACCATAGTTTGGGTTGTTCTTCCCTAGGTGCATAACTTTGCACTTGTCCACATTAAATTTCATCTGCCATTTTGATGCCCAGTCTTCCAATTTATCAAGATCCTCTTGCAATTTTCCACAATCCTCTTGGGTTTTAACAACTTTAAATAGTTTTGTGTCATCTGCAAATTTGATAACCTCAATTTTAAACCCAGCTACGCTAACAGCGTTTACTACATCCTCTTGTAACGAATTCCAGAGTTTGATTACACGTTGAGTAAAAAGATATTTTCTCTTTTTAGTCTTAAATGGGTTACACTGTAGCTTCATTGCCTGTCCCCTAGTCTTTCTACTTTTTGATGCTGTAAACATTCGATCTATGTTTACCCGTTCCACTCCATTCATTAATTTATAGACCTCTATCATATCTCCCTCTCAGCCAGCTCTTTTCCAGATTGAAGAGCCCTAACCTTTTAAACCTCTCCTCATAGGGGTATCCTTCCATGTCCTTTACCATTTTGGTGGCTTTTCTCTGTACCTTTTTCTAATTCCGTTATATTCTTTTTATGATACGCTGACCAGAATTGTACACAATATTCAAGGTGCCATCGCACCATAAAAAGATACAGAGGCATTATAATATCCTTTTTTTTTTCTCCATTCCTTTCCTTATGATTCCTAGCAGTCTATTTGCTTTCTTGGCCACCACTGCACACTGGGCAGAGGGTTTTAATGTGTTATCTACCGTGGTGCCTGAATCCTTTTCCTGAGTGGTGGTTCCTAATGTGGAACCTTGCATTGTGTAACCATAGTTTGGGTTGTTCTTTCTTAGGTGCATAACTTTGCACTTGTCCACATTACATTTCATATGACATTTGAATGTCCAGTCTGCCAATTTATCATGGTCCTCCTGCAATTTTCACAATCCTCTTGGGTTTTAACAACTTTGAATAATTTTGTGTTATCTGCAAATTTGATAACCTCACTCATTATTCCCCTTACCAGGTCCTTTACGAATATGTTAAAAAGCAGCGGACCCAGCACAGATCCCTGGGGTACTCCACTATTCACCTTTCTCCACTGGGAAAATTGCCCATTTAGCCCTACCCTCTGCTTTATAACTTTTAACCAGTTCCTGATCCACAATAGAATACTGCCTCCTATTCCATGACTTTTTAATTTCGCCAAGAGTCTCTCATGAAGGTCCTTGTAATAGGCTTTCTGAAATCCAGATACACTATATTGACTGGCTTACCTTTGCCTACCTGTCTATTTACACCTTCAAAAAAATATGACAGATCAGTAAGACAAGATCTTCCTTGGCTAAAGCCATGTTGGCTTTCTCCCATTAAACCATGACTATCTACATGTTCACTAATTTTGTTCTTTATAATGGTTTCTACCATTTTGCCTGGTACTGATGTAAGGCTCACTGATCCGTTGTTTCCCGGATCACCCCTGGAATCCTTTTTTAAAATTGGCGTTACATAGGCCATTTGCCAATCTTCAGGTATTGTAGATGATTTTAATGATAGTTCACAGATTACCAGGTGATTTGCTATTCGTTAGTTTATCAAATAGTAATACATCTTCCCGGTTTATTGATATCTTTCAATATTTCGATGTACAGTATCACCTTTAAATACCTTTTCAATCCTGGGTAACTTCTCTACATATTCTTCAGTAACGACCAAAGCAAAGAATTCATTCAGTCTCTCTGCTATGACCTTGTCTCCGCTATGATCTTGTCCCCTTTGGTATGACTTTTTACCTTTTATCATCTAATGGTCCAACTGATGCTCTCTCTCTCACAGGTTTTTTGCTACAAATGTATTTGAAAAGTTTTTATTATATGTTTTTGCTTCTACAGCAAGCTTTCTTTCTCTCTTTGCCTGCCTTATCAGTGCCTTGTATATAACTTGCCAGTGCTTATGATGTTTCCAGTTGTTGTTATTTGGCTCCTTTTTCCATTATCCGTCTCTGGATCTTTTCCAGAAAGGAATCCATAATGGGAAATAGAAAAGTACTAAACAAATAAAGGCACAGCAAAATCCTTATCTTTACCGAGGCCATCCTCCCAAACCACAAGAGACCCTGAGATTGCTAGCTATCAAGGTCCCGCACCACCCTCCTCCATAGAGGGAGGTAGTTAGCCTCAAAAAGAGTACTAATAGATGGGATTAGATTAAGTCTCAAATACCTAATGCCCCTCCATCCCCGCTGGCCCAACAAAAGGGAAATCCCCTCTGAAGTACCATGCAGCAGTTCTCGAAAGAGAAATATTCGGAATCTCCAATTTAGAGGCATTCATCTTAAATCCTGACACCCACCCATAACCTCAATTTCGGATACCAAGTCTCACAAAGTTTCTTCAGGGTAGGTAACTAAAAATAAAAGGTCATCTGAAAGAGAGTTTATAAGATCTCCTATTAATCTCCATGCCCTGCATTCTCGGATTTTCTCATATACACTGTGCTAAGAACTCCATAGCTAGAACAAAGAGGAGAGGAGAGAGAGGACACCCTTGTCGGCTGGTCCCTCTGCAAAATTCAGAAGCCCGCGTATACCCCCCCATTGATCTTTAAAGATGCCATGGGAGAAATATAAAGAATTTACACTCATTTCAAAAAATTCCCCCAACCCCATAAGTTACAGAACCCTAAACAGAAAGGGCCAATAACCCTATCAAACGTTTTTCCTGTGTCTACTGCAAGCAGTAGCAGCCCTTCCATTTTTCATTGTCCCTGCCATATAACATTCCGCACCTTATGGATATTATCGGAGACCTGTCTACCTGGGACAAATTCTGACTGATTTACTTGAACTAGTTTTGATAAAAATGGTATAAGACAATCTACAAGGATCCTAGTATATATTTTTTAAATCCGTGCCTAGCAGGGAGATTGGGGGATGTGAGTCACAAAGCCCAGGGTACTTACCCTCCTTCAGTATGATGGTAACCCCAGCCCATCTCAAAGATCCTGGCATTAAGAGAATCTTCACCAAAGACATTAAACATCCAGGTGAGGAGGTCCACCATGAAATTAGCAAAAACTTTATAAAACATGTTGGAGAAACCATCTAATCCTGGGGCTTTATTGGGCAGAAGATCCTTTATGACACTCAATACGTCATGCATGCTGATCGGTTTAGATCAAAGTTCGCCTTTCACTGAAAGGGAAGGCAGTCTTACCACCGCTAAATACTCCAAAAATGCCAAAAGAGAGGCTTCATATTCTGGGGTATGCAACTCTTAGTAAAAGTCCACAAATAATTCCTAATAGCTTCTTCACTCCTCAGCTCAACCCTTATAATTCCTCATCTGTAACTTTTTAAATCTGTGGGCAAGGAGCCTATTAGGCTTACTGCCAAATTTGAAATAAATCTGCTTGAGTTTATCTAATCCATAATTAATTTCTTCTAATTGAAGTTAATGCTGCTTATGTCGAGCATCATAAAGCCGTCTCTCCTCGGTCTTTCCCAGCTTCCCTCTTTTATGCTCATGTTCCAGTGCTCCAGTAACCTGCCCAAGAGCCTCTTTTTTACTCTTTAAGCTTCTTTTTATAAGTACTAATTGCAGTCAGTTTACATTTGATTATGGTCTTTAAGCAATCCCACACCACCCCAGGGGAGCACTGACCATCATCATTAACTGCTAAATAATCAGTAATATCTTTTGAATCTGAAGACAGGTAGCCAAATCATTTAGTAAAGATTAATTTAATTTCCACCACTGACCCACCGAATCATAAAAACATAAGATATACTATACTGAGTCAGACCAAGGTCCATCAAACCCAGTATCCTGTTTCCAACAGTGGCTAATCTAGGTCAAAAGTACCTAGCAGTTTCCCCAAACGACACAGGTTCCACAATGCTTGTTTTGGGGCAAGCAGTGGATTTCCCAGATCCCCTTTAATAATGGTTTATGGACCCTTCCTGCAGAAACTTATCCAAACCTTTTTTAAACCCGGCTACACTAACAGTGTAACGAATTCCAGAGTTTGATTACACATTGGTTGAAAAAATATTTTCTCCTATTAGTCTTAAATAGGTTACACTGTAGCTTCATTGCATGTCCCCTAGTCTTTTTATATTTTGATGATGTAAACAATTGATCTACGTTTACCCATTCCACTTCATTAATTTATACACCTCTATCATATCGCCCCTCAACTGTCTCTTTTCCAGGTTGAAGAGCCTCTCTTCATAGGTGAATCCTTCCATCCTCTTTACCATTTTGGAATCCTTGTTCTCCACTGAATATCTACCCATGCCGTGACATGGTCCAACAATGTACACTTTCAAGTCTTAATTAGAGACATTAATGTTTTATCCATGAGCAGCATATTGATTCTCGAATAAGTTTCATGCACTGCAGAGTAGACAGACAGAGTATTCCCTCATTTGCCCATTTCTGTCTTGCCAAATATCTACCAAGCCTAATCCACTAATCAGATTTTCAACTTTTGCCTATGTATTCTAGCCCCAGACACCTCTCCTCTCGAGGTGTCCAGAGAGTGATTTATTAGCAAGTTAAAATTTCCCCCAACAATAATATATCCCTTCATAAACTGGAGGAGGTGCTCCAACACTTTAAAAAAATAGATATTGAACAAGGAGTACTTCTATCCTTGCCTAGCAATTTTAACAAAAATATACCAGCCCTCCCTGTCTCCTCTCACTACCAACAGCTGATGCTGGAGGCCTGAGGAGATCAATATCCCCACCCCTCCTTTCTTTTTTTCAATCTTCAGGGTACTTGGATAGGCCGGATGGGCCCCAATTCAGCAGGCTGGGACATGCAGTGTTCTCCCCATTAAATCCTTTCCATGCTCCTGTGGGAGCCCCTGTGCCATGGCGTCCTGTCAGCATGGAACTGGAATGCCATGCTGTATTACCAAATTTTACACTTTTCCTTTAAACCTGTCACTCACTAGCTCACTGACTAGGCACAGACACTTTGGTAAATACAATATGCTTTTATTAAATTAAGTCCTTTTAGAATAATAAGTAAAAGTTTAGCATCAATACATCACCGGATATTGTAGCGTCACTCCAGTAGGTCGGGGGACTGGTCAACCCTCTGCCCAGTGTGCAGCGGCAGCCAAGAAAGCAAACAGAATGCTAGGTATCATAAGGAAAGGGATGGAGAATAAAACAAAGGATGTTATAATGCCTCTGTATCGCTCCATGGTACGACTGCACCTTGAATATTGTGTGCAATTCTGGTCACCGTATCTTAAAAAGGACATAGCGTTATTAGAAAAAGTACAGAGAAGAGCCACCAAATTGGTGAAGGGGATGGAAGGCTACTCCTATGAAGAGAGGCTAAGAAGGTTAGGGCTCTTTAGCCTGGAGAAGAGACGGCTGAGGGGAGATATGATAGAGGTCTATAAATTAATGAATGGAGTGGAACGGATAAACGTGGATCAATTGTTTACGCAATCAGAGTATAGAAAGACTAGGGGACATGTAATAAAGCTACAGGGTAAACTATTTAAGACAAATAAGAGAAAATATTTTTTCACTCAACGTGTAATCAAACTCTGGAATCTGTTACCGGAGGATGTAGTAAGGGCTGTTAGTATAGCTGGGTTTAAAAAAGGTTTGGACAAGTTCCTGGAGGAAAGGTCCATAAACCACTATTAAAAAGGGACCCAGGATATCAATGCTTGACCCAGTACAAGCATTGTGGAACCTGTGTCTTTTGGGGATATTGCTAGGTACGTATGACCTAGATTGGCCACTGTTGGAAACAGGATACTGGGCTTGATGGACCTCGGTCTGACCCAGTATGGCATGTCTTATGTTCTTATGTTCTTAACGATCACTTAGAGGAATCCGGGAGGCCACCGAAACACATCTGTCTCGTCTGTCAGGTGAAGTCCCGTTTTCCTGCTGAAAATCCCCCTCTTAAATACTTTAACTAAGATCGTGCCTGCTGCATGATATTGTAATTCATAGGTTAGCATGGTACATGCTCAAATCAGGATTGGTTAGGGTTAATGCTGTGCTCGTGATCTACACCTGAGGGGTGTCAGGTGCCTATGAGTCACTCATTCAGTTCTGTCCGGCCAAAGCTGCTTGCTCGCCCAGAGATGTTGACCTAACGTAACCCCAAGCTTAGCTCCATTATCACTTTCTTGCATTTTTCCCAATCTCGTCACACTCGTATCACACATGCAGAAGCCCCAGTTCCCCGCAGCACCATAAGATTGCTTTTCCCCACTGCCCAAACCCTGTAGGGGCCTGTCAGGGCCAGGTTCAGATAGCGGGGAACCTCTGTCGCTGCCCATCATCGTCGGGGGGACTTATTCCACCTCCAATGTGGAATAAGTTCCCCGTCCATCCTGTCCTGCCAGATGTGCAAGGCCATGACCTGTATCAGCCCTGTACATCTGGGTTGTGCAGCCTGCCCCCACTCCACCCAGACTCCTCCTCTGGCCCTCCCCCTCCTGCCCCCATCCAGAGCTCCCTGCACAAAGCTGCTGTATGTGCAGGGAGCTCTATCTTCGGAATAGGTCCCCAGCAAATAGCAGGGGTTTGTTAATCAAACTGGATATACATCCCCACTATTCACACATTGGAATGACCCTCATAGTACCTATAGGGATATTTAAGGCTGGAGACTCTTCCCTCATCTTTTATAAGCAAATATGTCTCCTGGATAAACCCAATATCACACTCCAACCTTCCCAACTCCTTAAACAATAGTTGATGCTTGCTATAGGAATTCAGGCATCAAACATTATAGGATACCACCCTGAACTCATCCATTCATAATTATACCAACCAAGTTTGATTCTCAGATGACCCGAGCATGAAAGCTAATGCTTTACCCTCCCCACCCCTTATATACCCCTTCCCCCCCCCTCTATCCAGCCACCCACAGTCAATACTCTCTCAACACCAAACCAACACATCCAATGCATGACCACACTTCACAGGCCCAAACATACAACCAGTAATACCCCACTCCCTTCTATGTTTACAAAATGCATTCACACCAATATCCCCAAAACACCTTATCTGGAAATCCCCAGAGCTAACAGTCCATCATAAGTTCCAAAACTCTCTGCCAGTGCCTTCTGATGTACAGTTATGGTCAACATTATTGGCACCTTGCATTTTAGGTATGTTGAGAAATAATTTGAAATATTCCAACTGTATGTCATCATAATATTTTAATAGTATGTTCAAAGGTATACAACAACAACAAAAACGATGTCTATGCAACATAGACGTAGTCACTTTTGAGAAAAATACAAAATATGACCTGGACAGAAATAATAGCACCCTTCACTAATATTTGGTTGCAAAACACTTGACAGTGATGACAGCCTTCAAAGGTTTCTTGTAGCCAACTAAAAGTTTGCTACATCTGTCTGCTGGTAGTTTCTCCCACTCTTCAACTGTGATTTTTTCCAGCTCATGAATATTTCCAGAATTCCTTTTACCAATGGCAGATTTCAGCTCTTTCCAAAGGTTTTCGATTAGATTGAGATCAGGACTCATTGCTGGCCAGTTTAAAACAGTCCATTTGTTCCTTTTTAACCATTCTTTTGTACTTATGGATGTATGTTTTGGGTCACTGTCCTGCTGGAGGACCCATGACCTTTGGCCCAGACCTAGCTTTCTGACACTTTTTAGCACATTTCGCTCCAAAATACCTTGGTAGTTGTCTAATTTCATGATTCCTTTAATATGTTCCAAGCCTGCAGGTCCTGAGGCAGCAAAACAGTTCCACAACATTATGGAACCTCCACCATATTTAACTGTAGGAAGGGTGTTTTTTCCTTATAAGCTTAATTTCTTTACCTGTAAATTTATTGCTGGTCTCCATTGCCAAAGAGCTCAAGTTTGGTTTCATCTGTCCACAGAACATTTTCCCAAAAGGATTGTGGTTTCTAAGGGTGGGTTTGGGAAAAAATTAGGCGTGTCTCCTTATGTCTCTCTTTGAGCAGTGGCGTCCTCCTTGTCCTGGCCAATGAAGTCCTTCTTTTTTTAAGTGTGCAGCGTATGGTGCGGGTTGAAACTACCACTCCAGATTGCTCCAGGTCTGTTTTAAGCTTTTTGAATATTGTACATGGCATTTTTCCAACAGTTGGCACCAACCTTCGAAGACTTCTTGGATTAATTTTCCTCTTCCCATCATGTCCTGGGAGGTTTTAACAGTTCCATGAGCAGAAAACTTCTTAACACTGCAAATTGTAGAAACAGGAATCCCAAGGTCTTTGGAGATGCCCTTGTACCCTTTTGATGTTTGGTGGTGATGGCTTTTCTGATGATCTCAGGCAGCTCTCTTGTCTTCACCTTTGTGAAAGTGGAACAAGGAGTGAATGTGGCTATTTTAAACATTAGAGCCATCATTCATTAGTTGATTCAAGTCATGAGTACTGACAATTGATCACCCATGTGTCTAATTTTACTACAATGGAAATATGGTTCTTCTTTTTAAACTGATTTGAATTGTTTATAAGGGTGCCAATAATCATGTCCTCACATGAAAATAATCCCACATTCAGAGATATGTATATACCACCCAAAAATCTCCAAAAGAGTCCCCAGTGAAACATTGTTAGCAATATTTTTGTCAGATCACAATGAGGGAGGTTAAGAATACTTCAAAACCCCACCAGACAGATGCAATCCATTTTATTCAGAGAACAGTTCTTTGGTGAAAATATACTTAAAAAACCAACTTAGCTTAAATGATTGAGAAAAGAAGCCCGACTCAGTCCGTGTTCAACACATCCAAAATCCTGAGAAGACGTGCACGTTTCGGGACAAGCTAGTCCCTGTATCAAGTGCTCCAACGTAGGTCAAACAGGCGTTAATCTTCTCCTAACCATTGACAAAATGAGGGCCTCATTGCATTCAAAAGCTGCCGGTTCCACTCCGACAACCAATCACTGAGGGAAACATTCCTCTTACCATTGGCCAGCAGAAATTGTCCATCATCAAGGAGAACCAATCATGGATTGAGGATCAACCCGCCGTATATCCCCCTCCAATTGGATGAAATCAGAAACCCTGCATGACGTAAATGACCAGATGCGTGCCTGCCAAAGAACATCCCTTGGCAAAGGGATATCCCACCACTACAGGGAACCCCCTAGCCGACAGGCGCCCCTCATAAAACACTTAACCATTCAATTTCACTGTTCAGCCCGCCTGGATCCACACTTCCCAAATCATAAATCTATCGCTGCTCACAACGCTGCAACCGAATCGCCCTATCACCCCCTCGGGGATCAACAGGGATGTGATCAATCACTGTCCAATGTAAGGTGTCAAATGTATGCCCCCGCTCAATACAATGTTCAACTATTGGGGCCGAAATGACCCGTTGATGAAGGCGGGAGACATGTTCACTGATCCTAGTTTTGATAGAACGTGTTGTGCGCCCAACATATAATAAAGGACAGTCACATTGGATTAGATAGACCACAAAAATCGAAGAGCAAGTGGTGAACCATCTCCGCCAATATGTGTGCCCAGTCGTAGGATGATCCCATGAAGTTCTGGGCATGGTGTTGAAACAAAATTTACACTTCTGGCAAGGAAAATGGCCCCTTGTTGTGTTCGGCCCCAACGGTCTGTCCAGCATAGTAGTGGATTTAACTAACAGGTCACGAAGACAGGAAGCTTTACTGAAAGCAGGCATAAACGGATGAGCCAAACTAGCATGCACAGAAAGAATAGGCCAGTGTTTACGAAGAATCCCAACAACTGCATTGCTGCGGACCATATAGGGAAACACCCCCACTATTCTTTTATCAGCCGGACCCTTAGTGTTGCTAGGAGATGGAAGCAGTAGCCAGTCATGGTGAGTGTAGCGAGCACGTTTGTATGCTTGATCCACTACTGATGGGGGGTATCCCCTTGCAAGCAAACACTGTTTTAAGTCCTGAGCGTGATGTTTAAAGTCCAATATTGAAGAACATAAACGGCGCAAACGCAAAAATTGACCATATGGTAACCCCCTTCGAAGAGAGGCAGGGTGGAAACTGTTGTAATTCAACAAGCTGTTTCTCTGCACTGGTTTACGATATAAAGTAGTATGAAGAGAACCATCAGCTCTATAAATGAGCATATCAAGAAACTCAATCCGCTGTAAGTCCATATGTGCCGTAAATTTAATATTGGTCTTAAGGCCATTCAACCAAAATAGAAAATCTTGCAATTCATCCAAACCGGCCGTCCATACAAAAAAGATGTCGTCTAAAAACCTCTTCCAAATTGGCACATGGGCAAAAAAAGATGATACATAAATCAGACTTTCCTCGATCTGAGCCAAATATAGAGTGGCAATGGAGGGAGCCACTGTGGCACCCATGGCAATGCCAAAAATTTGCTGGAAAAATGTTCCCTCAAAAAGAAAATAATTATTTGTCAGAACTAAGGTGATTCACAAATCACTTCTCTCTCCTCCTGGGAGACCTATTGTGTCTTGCAGAGGCTCTATCCTTGAGCCTCTGTCCAAGTTCTGTGATGTCTTTTTGAAAGAGGAGGCCTCGCTAGTACGTTCTTTCATCCGTGATTCCACTCATTTTATGATCCAGCTATCGACTTTAGTTTTGCCTGATTCTGCCATTTATCTGGTGACGTTAGATGTAGCGGCACTTTATACAAATATCCATAAGGGGGAGGCATTAGATCTCTTTCAAACCTCATTTACTACGGCCCCACCAAGATTACCGAAGACCTTTTTGCTGGATTTAATCACCTTAATCACCATATGGGAATGGCCCAGACAGGGCGGTCTGGGCAGGATGCATCTGCACAGGGCATATGGCAATGGCTGGGATATTGTAGTGCCTGACCACCACATGCACGGACAGGGTGGCCACAGAGTGTCATGCTGGGAGGTCAGTCTCACCCTGACTGAGCAGTGACCATGGCATGTCTAGGTTCCCACATAGTGCTATATAGTGTTTCTCTCAAGTGGTATCTATGGGTTTCCTTTTCTGGAGCCCAATCACTGACATACTTGCTTGGTGTGTGTGCTTACATCACACTTTTGGGTGCACACAGTTCCTCCAGGAACATGCACTATGTACTAGCTAGCAGACTGTCTGTAGTTAGCATGTGTATGGCTGGAACACCTTGCAGGGTGCAGGGGGTGAAGACTGAATGTGCCTTCTGCTGGTGAATGTCAGATTAGGGGGGGGGGGGCAGCTGATCTTTTCCAGGCCTACTGCCAGTGCCCTATGTGATACATACAGATCTGCATTGACTGCTCTGGAGGGCGCCTATTCCCCAGCAGGACTGGGGTGGTGGTCCTCTCTACTGCCTCTGATGTAGAGTGTGGATCAGTTGGTGGGAGATCCTGTCCCCCACCCTGACCCACAACACCCTTCTCCTATAACAAGTGACCATGGCAACCACACAGGATATGCACTATTCTGGGTGCATAATAGTCCACAAGGGCTAGACGTGACTGGGAAATATAGATGGACACAGGTGTATACTAGGTGTGTCTATAGGGACTACCTGTCACACACTGGCACTGATAGGGATCTGCAGCACAGCCTATCCCAGCCAAGCCAGGTGCTGTGGACCTGGTGCTGGGCGCCCCACCTCACTCTCAGGGTGAGCACAGGACCCGCACAATGTTACGGTCTGTAGCTACTCTGTGCCAGTAACATACACGGTCAGTTCTCCCTACCAGGCCGAGGTGCTGTAGAGGTGCATACCCCATCCTGTGATCAGATGTAGACTGCTGATCTGCATGTGCAGTGTATCATGGGTACGGATAGGTTTACCCTATCCTGGTAACCACAGCAGACAGTTTGTACAGTGACCTGCAGTCTTTCTGTAGCCAGCCAGCACTGTGTTAGAAGCTATAGAGATGTAGCCCACTGGTTACTACAATGACTGCAGAGGCAGAGGTCATGGGTTCAATCCTGCAGTGGTGTTCTTTAATAAGGCTGTCTGAGGCTTTTCCTTTTAATTTACATCTGTGCTCCCAGCAAGACCACCCTCACAGTGCCGTAACCTAAGGTGCCTCATAAGGTGCCCTATAGGGCACCCTATTATGTGCCCTATAGGGCACATTATAAGGTGCCTTGGCGAACAGAGCACTTTATAATGTGCCCTATGGAGCGCCTTATAGGGCACCTTATGAGGTGTGGAAAAGGGCCAACTAGGCCAGGCCTCAAAACCAAATTGGATACGATTAGGGAATTGGATGAATCAGCTTCTGACACACGAACCTATGTCACTATGGTTCACCCAGTATACGGGAATCTGGACTTAATGGACTCAGGAACAGACAGTGATTCTGGATCTATACTATCCATAGAGATAGGAAGTGCTAGCAGTTTTTCTATACATGAAACTGGATTGTAGAACCTAACTATAGGCCATAGAAAATTACAGGTCTAAACTGCAGTAGAGCTGTCTTTTTAAATGTACTTCTGCTTTTCTGTAGGACATTAGAATTAGCAAATAGAGCTTATGTGGACATAGTTATTGGGTCAGGCTAACTTCTCTAAAATCAAGTAGAACAAATAGTACATCCTTTTTTTCTGCAACATGATAGGCTAAAGAATTAGCTGGGTCAGGATGAACTGCTTTTAGGAACTAGGGGCTAGGTCAACAGCAAACAAAGCTTGCACAAATAATAGAAAATCAGCAAATATCATAAGTAATTAATTAGCTTCTGTTTTATAGTAGAAACACAGCGACACCTATTGAGTCTAGTGAATATAGTTATGAGCTGTAACTTCTTCTTTTTATATGACATGGCGCAGATGTTAGCAAATTTTATGTGCACTTTTGTAACCTGGAAAGCACCAGATGTTAATTAAAAATTAACTGTGTCAGCTGATATTTTTACAATAAAGCTGGAGCCCTGTGGAGCCATCTTTGAAAAAACTCTGATGGATATGTCTGTTCTTAGACTCCATGTGTTTCTTCCGTACAGAGCTCTGTAGTGTTTCAAGTGATCAATCGTGTCTTGTTTTTTCTTTCCTGTTAAGAGGTATCAGATAATTAAAAGAATCCAGGTTTATGTGAAGGATTTCAGAACCTAGGAGGGTGAGAGTTCTACATGAGGCACCTTAGGTTACGGCACTGCGAGGGTGTTTTTGATAGCAGCACAGATTTAAATTAAAAGGAAATGCCTCAGGCAGCCTTCTTAAATAACACCACTGCGGGATCAAACACATGACCTCTGCCTCCGCAGTCATTGCAGTAACCAGTGGGCTACATCTTTATAGCTTCTAACACAGTGCTGGCATGAACTTAGGGTTAACGCGTGTTAATGTGCCACGGCGCCCACTATCGCGCGATACCGATTGCTTGCTACCTTCCCTCTGGAATGCCCCACTACCTTATATGGCATTCTTCACATTAACGCTGCAACTAGCACTGGTAACATTAAGACGGTTTAGTAAACATACCCCTATATCAACTGACTCACCTTTGTCTACCTGTTTATTCAGACCTTCAAAAAAACATAACAGATTAGTAAGACAAGACCTTCCTTGACTAAAGCCATGTTGACTGTCTCCCATTAAGCCATGACCATCTACATGTTCAGTAATTTTGTTTTTTATAATGGTTTCTATCATTATTCCCGGTACTGAGGTCAGGCTCACCAGTCTGTAGTTTCCCGGATCCCCCCTGGAACCCTTTTTAAAAATTGGCGTTACAGTGGCCATCCTCCAATCTTCGGGTATTACAGATGATTTTAATGATAGTTCACAGATTACTAATAGTAGGTCTGCAATCTCATATTTCAATTCTTTCAACACCCTTGGATGTATACCATCAGGTCCAAGTGAATTGCTGCTCTTCAGTTTATCTAATAGTTGTAACACATCTTCCCAGTGTATCAATATTTCTTTCAATTCTTTTGCGGCATCACCTTTAAATACAATTTCAGTAATGGGTAACATCCCTACATCTTTCTCAGTAAAGACCGAAGCAAAGAATTCATTCAGTCTCTCTGCTATGGCCTTGTCCCCTCTTAGTGCCTCTTTCACTCCTCTATCATCTAATGAAACATAGAAATATGATGACAGAAAAAGACCACATGGCCTATCTAGTCTGTCCTTCCATATCAACAACTACAACAGTCCCCTTTTTACCTTTAGAGATCCTGACTCTCTCACAGGTTTTTTGCTATACTCACATCCAGACCACAGACAATATCTCAGATTTGTTGTGGGGGGAAACCACTACCAGTACAGAGTACTTCCCTTTGGCCTAACCTCCGCTCCCAGGGTGTTCACCAAGTGCCTGGCGGTGGGGGCGGCCTACCTGAGGCTTCAAGGTCTTTTTGTGTTTCCATACCTGGTCGACTGGCTCATAAGGGGCCAGTCTTCCCAGGAGGCCAGTCAAGCCACCCTTCGCACTGTGGCTCTGCTTCAGCACTTGGGGTTTGTCATAAACTTCGCAAAGTCCATTTTGCTCCCATCCCAGAACTTGGAATTCATAGGAGCAAGGCTAGACACTCTTCAGGCGAGGGCTTTTCTGCCAGTGGACAGGGCCCTCCGGTTGATGGATGTAGCCAGGCAGTTTCACAGCAATTCCTTGGTCTCCGCCAGGCAATTCCTGAGACTTCTCGGCCATATGGCTTCCACGGTTCATGTAACCCCCAATGCCCGCCTGCACATGCGGCCTGCTCAGTGGAGCCTTCGAACTCAGTGGCATCAGGCCACAGGGAGCCTTGCAGACTCGGTGAGAATATCCACCCTGCTTGTCTCCTCTCTACAATGGTGGCTTCATCTTCCGAATCTGGTACTCGGAGTGGATTTTCAATACCCTCCGCATTCTCAAGTGCTGACGACAGATGCTTCTCTTCAAGGTTGGGGAGCACATTGCCAAGGGGCATGTACTCAGGGTCTCTGGACTCCTTGGGAGGCTGCTCAGCAGATAAACTTCCTGGAGCTACGGGCAATACGCCTAGCTCAGAGAGCCTTCTCCCACCTCACATCTCACCAGTCTGTACTGGTCCAGATGGACAATCAAGTTGCCATGTTCTACGTGAACAAACAAGGAGGCATGGGCTCCTTCCTTCTCTGTCAGGAGGCACTATGACTGTGCTCTTGGGCAGTCAACCACGGAATCCTCCTCAAGGCTGTCTACCTCCCAGGTCAAGAAAATTGCCTGGCGGACAGACTGAGCAGGATCCTGTAACCACACGAATGGAGATTGAATCCGTTGGTGGTTCAGCGGATCTTTCTCAGGTGGGGCCTCCCCACCATGGATCTTTTCGCCAGTCCTCTGAACCGGCAACTCCGAGATTCTGTTCCAGACAACCGCATCCTCTCAGAGTAGCAGCGGATGCCTTTCTGATTCCGTGGTCCCAAGGCCTACTGTATGCGTTTCCTCCCACGGCACTAGTGTCCCGAACGCTGTTCAAGGTCCTCCGGGACGGGGCCTCAATGATTCTGATAGCCCCCAGGTGGCCGAGGCAGCCATGGTTCCCACTCCTGCTGCAACTGGCGGTGGACACTCCTCTTCCTCTGGGGATTCAACACTATCTCCTGTCTCAGGACCAGGGGTCGCTCTTGCACCCCAACTTCTAGTCCCTTCATCTGATGGCCTGGCTGCTGAAAGGGTAGTCCTGGCTCCCCTACTACTGCCTAGAGAGGTGGAAGACGTAGCCTTAGCCTCTAGGCAGCAATCCACCAGGAAATCCTACGCTCTTAAGTGGCGTAGATTCTCCGCATGGTGTGCTCAGCACAGCGAGATTCCCTTCTCGTGCTTGGTAGTGGTAGTATTGCAGTATTTGCTTTACCTCTCCAATCTAGGCCTTAAGTCCAACTCTGTCAGGGTTCACCTCAGTGCTCTCTCAGCGCACCACTCGCTGGTGGACGGGAGGCCTCTTTCCAACCACCCTTTGGTGGCTCGTTTTCTCAGAGGCCTCCTCCTGCTTAAGCCTCCTTTGCGTCCACCAGCCCCTGAGTGGGATCTGAATGTGGTCTTACAGCGGATTACTTGTCCGCCATTTGAACCTATGGCTACCTGCCCTCTCCGTTTTCTCTCCTGGAAAACCTTTTTTCTGGTAGCTCTTACCTCTGCTAGGCGAGTGAGTGAACTTCAAGCACTAGTGTCTGATCCCCCTTACACTAGGTTCTACAGGAATAGGGTAGTCTTACGGACTCACCCGAAGTTTCTCCCTAAGGTTGTCTCCCCTTTTCACCTCAATCATGAGGTGGTTCTTCCGACCTTCTTTCCCAGGCCGCATGCCAACCGGGCTGAGATGGTCCTGCATACCCTGGACTGTAGGAGGGCGTTGTCCTTCTACCTTGACCGTACGCGGGAGCATCGAAGGGCTGTTCAGCTCTTCATTTCTTTTGACCCCAATAAGTTGGGGCTACCTGTCTCCAAGTGTACTTTGTCCATATGGGTCGCTGACTGTATCGCCTGGGCTTATGGGGCAGCCGGCCTCTCGTTGGAGGGTCGAGTCACGGCTCATCGTGTCAGGGCGAAGGCTGTGTCAGTGGCTCATCTCCGCTCTGTTCCGTTGGCAGACATCTGCCGGGCCGCTACTTGGTCTTCAAGCCAGACTTTTGCGGCCCATTACTGCCTTGAGAGGGAGTCCCGCAGGGACAGTGCTTTCGGACAGGCAGTACTCCATAATCTCTTTGGGGTTTAGGCAACTCCTACCCTCCGGCCCTGGTGTTGGGCTACCGGTCGGGGGCGTTCTCAGAGAAGATTCCTTCCTTACGTACTGATGAGCTAGAGGGAGCTCATTTTTTCGGCTTGAGGTCTCCGGTAGCCTTAAGCTGGGGAGTCCCATATGTGGGGACTGACTTCCTGCTTGGTCCTGGAGAAAGAGTAGTTACTCACCTGTAACAGGTGTTCTCCAGGAGCAGCAGGAATCAGTCCTCACAACCCTCCCTCCTCCCCTTGGAGTTGCAGTCATGATTTATTTTTGCTAATTTTTTTGCTGTCTTTTAGCTATGTCATCAGACTGAGCAAGATGGCACCCTTGGGCGGGAAGGGGACCGCGCATGCGCGCTGAAATTCCCAAAGGCTTTCTTTGAAAGCTGGGTAAATTCTCCGCACGGGGGCTTCGTCGGCGCCGACGTCACCCATATGTGAGGACTGATTCCTGCTGCTCCTGGAGAACACCTGTTACAGGTGAGTAACTACTCTATACTTGTGGATGTATCCCAGCTGACCCCATTGCTTTGTCTACTTTTATTTTAGCTAGTTCTTCACGAATACAATCTTTTGAAAATTGCTCAAGATCTGCCTCACTTCTGTTCCTAATTGTGGGTGTTCTGAGGTTCTGCTCTTGGCCCTTCATCTGTGAATACAGAACAGAAATATTTGTTAAACAATTCCACTTTATCCTCATCAGCTTCTACAAATTCCTCCCCTTCACCCTTCAGTCTGATAATACCACTTTGCACTTCCTCTTCTCAGTAACCTCTGAAAATTGATTTGTCCCCCCATTTTACTGCATTGGCTATTTTTTCTTCAATTTGTATCTTTGCTTTCCTGACTACGTTCCTAGCTTTTCTTAGAATTTCCATTGATTCTTGTCATCCTCTTTCTGTGATCTCTTGTATTTTATGAAGGACACCGTATTTTTTTTCATGTTTTCAGCTATTTTTCTTTTACATTAATCTATTTTCCTAACAGGTCTTTGATTGCCTGATATGTGGTATGTGTGCCACTTTACTAAGATCTTGGACTGATGATAGTCAACTGTTATGTTCATTCAAATGTTCTATGTAAAACAAATGCATCTGCAGTGTTATGTTGAGTTCCCTCTAAACCGTCTTGAATTGTAGAAGGACAGTATATAAAAGCACTTTAAATAAATAAATGATTGCAGACCTGCACATGGATGCAGACAGATGGGTGCACAGACAGACTTATACAAAACCCAAAGTGCGCTCTCAGTCTCACAACTAAATTTTCCTTGATTTTCAGGTGTTTTCTCAATTCATTTTACAGATTGATTTTAATAGAAATATTTTAATGCACAAAATAACGCTTTAACATACTCTAATTGACTTAATGCACATTAATTCATCTATTAGTGCACCTTGAATCAGTTTAACATGCACCTTTTTCTTACGTGCACTAATGAACCAAATACGCATCCCTAGAAAATAATGGGCTGCTTTTACTAATGTGTGTTAGGTTTTTGCACTTAATGCATATTTAGTGCTAATAATAACAGGGGACGAGGGAATATTCCAAGGCATTTACACAATTTGCAGACTTGCAAACCATGCAAATGCCGCTGAGTTGAATATTCAGCAGTACTAACTGTGCGTCATCACTACATGCCCCGATGTTAAGTGGTTAGCATCAGGGCATGTCGGGGGCATTCCAAGATGGCATCTGTCACTAACTCAGCAGCAGCAATATTGAGCCACTGCCCGCTTATCATCATGTGGCTAAAGTAAGGTGCAATATCACTGCTACCCGGTTAGCTTCTCAGTGGCCAACCCAGATATTCAATGCCAGTGGCCAGATATGGCCACAACATTGAATATTAACGGTTAAACATAGAAACATAGAAATATGATGACAGAAAAAGACCACATGGCCTATCTAGTCTGTCCTTCCATATCAACAACTACAACAGTCCCCTTTTTTCCTTTAGAGATCCTCTGTGTTGGTCCCATGCTTTTTTGAATTCAGTTACTGTCCTCATCTCTACCACCTCCACTGGGAGACTATTCCACAGATCCACTACTCTTTCCATAAATAAATATTTCCTCATATCACTCCTGAATCTATCCACTTTCACCCTCATCCCATGTCCCCTCGTAGCAGAACTTGCTTTCAATTGAAAGAGGCTCTCTCCCCGAACATTTATGCCACAGAGGTATTTAAACATCTCAATCATATCACCTCTATCCCGTCTTTCCTCTAAGGTGTACATATTGTGGTGATGTACATGTAGCAGAGCCCTTTAAAACTGAAAAAAAAGAGTTTTTTTTTCATAAACGGGGGATGGGCTCACCAAAACATAGCTCCCAAACAGAAAGAGAAACTAAAGCACACACTAGCAGGGCTAGCCTGAAGCCACACCCAGCCTCTGGAGTAGTTGCAGGCAGAGAGAGGGTGGGGCCAGGGAAGGAAACAAGCCACAGAACATTTAAGCTGCGTCACACAGGAAGTGAGGCAGAACAGGGTTTCTCAGGAGAAGCAGCAGAACAAGCTGAACAAGGAGGAGAGCAAGCAGGACGTGCTCAGACACAGGAAGGACTGCAGAGAGAGACTGCCAGAGGGCAGGAAAGACTGCAGGCCAGAAGCCAGGAGGAGAGGCAGAGAGTCCAGAGAGACCAGGGGAAGAGGCAGCATTACAAGGCTGTGAGACCTGGAGGTTCAAAGGGGACCAGCCACAACTCCCAAGGCAAGTGTCAAGATTGTGGGCAAGAAAGGAGCTGGGGAAGAAGTCAGGACTATACGTCTGATTCTGAAGGCAGCAGCTCAAGTCCTGGGCCCTTGAGCAGACAGTACAGAAAGTCTGATAAAAGGAGGGTTTCTGCCAACCAAACAACTCATATATTTCCCGAGGTGGAGTTGTTAAGGGAGAGAAGGGCAAGAGGTTCTGACCCAGTTAAAAGGGGGAGCCAGAAGCTAAAATGGGAAAAACTTTTTAAACTTTTAAAAGAAGTGCAGCAGAGTGTGCCAGAAGTTGCCCCAAGCCCTGAGCTTTATAGTTCACCTGAGGAAATGGAAGTGGAGCTTTATCCAGACAGTCCAGTGTCTTCAGCAGAGTCAATGGAGTGTGGACTTTGTGTGAGAAATGCTTAATGCTTTTATGGAAGGCTGTATGATACAGGTTAAGAAGATAACATATGTGCTGGTATCAATGAATGCCTAGGATAAGGGCAGACAAGAAGATAGAAACCTCGTGTTTAAAAGCAGCCAGTTTTAACCACTGCTAAAGCCTGGTTAAGAAGGCTAATGGTTTTAAACTAAGAGGCAGCACATGGCTGGTAGCCTAATCTGCAGCAGCTGAGAATGTGAATTCAAAACTGTCTTATTGAAGTTTTGTTGAACTGTGCACTTAACAGTATTTTGCTGGTTTTGTTAAATGGAAGAAGGAAAAAGTTAACAAGAGTGGAGAAAACTACTTGGATAGTTTTTGCTAAGAAAGTTACTGGAGAAAGTATCCTATTTTTGGTTATATTCTTGGTTTGCTTTATCATGGTCATTTGTCAAAAATTGATTCCACGAAGAAAACAATAAAAAGCAATTTATTTTTACAAATTGTCCTGTGTCCTCATCCACTCGTACTGCTTACAAAGCAGGCCACAACTACACAAAAAGAGTGATGACCGGCGCACCCCACTAGGCAGCCGCCTAGATGGACTGCGCGCCGCCACAGGTGGCGTAGCAAGTTGGATTTTTTCGCTGGAATCAAGTTGGCACGCCAGAGAAGCAATCTGGACCAAAGAGGAAGGAGAGACATCCCCAGGAACAGCCGTGTCAACCCCAGGTCTGCGGAGCAGAAGGGAAAATCCGGAGTGGCGGTGGAGCTGGATTCCGGATCAACGGAGTTGACAAAGTGAGATTCTGCACCAGAACCAGGTAACCCGTAGGCTGGAGGGTTAATCTGGACAGCACTGGTGTAAGAGGGTGGCTGTTGGGTAGTAATCACCAAGGCAGGGGAAAAGAGAAAAAGTCCGCACTTGGTGTTTCTGTCTTTTGTTCTCTCCACAGGAAAGAGGAACCATGGAGTCACGCGACATTCTGGACTGGGCGGCTGGCCAGATAGCCAAACAGCAGGAGTTGTCCGCACGGAGCCTGGAGCAGGCAAAGGCGTTGTTCCAGTCGCAGCAAGCGCCACTCATTGAGGCGATGTCCAGCTGGCTTGCAGCCCAGGGAAAGAAAGAAGATGCTGCCGGGACTGTGCCAGGTGCAGGGGCAGGTTTTCAGGGCTGGGACTGGCCAGGTACTGGGACTTTCTCGGGTGGGCGCCTCACGAAAGATGACGATGTGGATGATTACATCGAGGCTTTCGAGAGAATAGCTCTCTTAGCCAGGTGGCCAAAAGAGCAGTGGGCGCTAAGGTTCGCTGCTTCTCTCACGGGCGAAGCCTTAGCGGCCTACAGAGCTATGCCTGCTAGTTTAATTAAGAGTTATGATGATGTAAAGCAAGCGGTGAAAGATCGCTTAGGTTTAAATCCAGCGGTCTATCGCAGGCAACTGCGCTCATGTAAGTTGAGGTCAGGTGAGACACCTCAGGCATTATATCACCGTATGAAAAACCTGGTATACAAGTGGCTGATGCCAGAAGTAAAGGATATAGAGTCTATTTTAGATACGATAATCCTTGAGCAATATATGGAGTCTGTACCAAGCAGCGTGCAAACCTTCCTAATACTCCAAAGCTGCAAAAACACTCGGGAAGCCATTGCAATGACTGACCGCTTTCTGGAGGCTAATAAATTAAGCCCAGAGAAAGGGGGTATTTTTAAAAGGGACAAACTGGAGTCTCTAGAAAGGAAGGCCAAGCTTGAGGGATTTGCAGACGAAAATGTAAAGATGTATAGAGGATATAATACTCATAGGAAGTGTTTTTCATATGGAGAAGCTGGTCATATAAAGAGGGACTGTAGAGCCAAGAAGGCCTTGATAACAACCCAGCACAGAGATGCAGGAGAAGGGTTCCTGTTAAGGGTGGAGGTAGAAGGGATACCAACGGAGGCATTATTGGACTCAGGCGCAGACCAATCTATGATTTCCCAGAGGCTATGGCAGCAAATAGAGGCAAAAGACAAACCCTCGCCACTGACCTCTGGGAATCATATTAGGATACGCTGTGTCCATGGCGCCGCTTCTACCTACCCCATACAGTCTGTGGTAATAGAGGGAGTGGGCCTGAAAAAACAGATGGAGGTGGCCATAGTACCCAAGCTTCCACACGAGGTAGTCCTGGGCCGTGACTGGCCACAGTTCAGAAAAGGTTTAGCTGAAGAGTTGCAGGGTGAAACCAACCAACCAGCTACCTTTTCACAGGCAGGTAATTTAGCCAGGGAGAAAACCTTACCCCAGATAGGAAAGGTTGCTGACCCCAGGCTAAGAGGAAATAGGGCCATTGAAGATACTGCAGCCAGGGAGAAAACCTTACCCCAGTTAGGAAAGGTTGCTGACCCCAGGCTAAAAGAAAGTAAAAAAGGTATGATCACTACCCGTACAGGTGGTAGGCCCGTAGAAAAAGAAAGTAGCCCTCAGAAAGACCCTAGGTTAGGGAAATCTTTTCAGGGAGAATTGAGTGCCCCCTCAAAAAACATTCCCAGGAAGGGAAGAGCCAGCTTTCTACCCGCTCCTTTGTTTGGAACCACGGGTAAACAGGGAGGGAAGAAAGAGCCCCAGAGGGAAAAATTTGACCCAAAGCCTAAGTTCATACTTAGAGTCTGTAGGACCACCCCGGAGGCTAAGGTGCCTAAATGGGCGACAGAACGGGCTGCAGGGGTTGATCTCTGCAGTGCTGTGGACACTGTCGTACCACGACAGGGGAAGGCCCTAGTGGAGACGGGCATCCAGGTGGAAATACCGCCTGGCTGTTATGGCCGAATTGCCCCTCGGTCAGGGATGGCTCTTAAAAATTTTATTGATGTGGGGGCAGGGGTCATTGATCCGGATTATAGGGGATCCATAAAAGTACTCTTATTTAATTTTGCACGCGAGGATTTTAGGGTGAGTGTGGGGGATCGCATTGCCCAATTTATTTGTGAGCGGGTAGGGTTCCCACCCATAGAGGAGGTGGATGAGTTATCCCCTACTGCCCGGGGTTCGGGTGGCTTTGGCTCTACAGGAAAGGCCGAGATGAAGGGTTTGACTGCCAGTTGTGTGGAGAGGGAAGAGGAGGACTTAGGCCCACAGCTCGTGGATGGTAAAGCAGAGCAGGTACTCAGGATGGGAGAGGATCTCTCATGGGCTCAGCGGGAGGCAATGTCCAAGTTGCTGAGTGGGTTCTCGGATGTCCTTACCCCTTTACCAGGGGAGTCACCCCATATGGCGAAGTAGTCCGCCAACGTCCCTACAGACTCCCTGAGGCAAAGCATGCGGAGGTCATAAGGCAGGTCCAGGAAATGTTGAGGATGGGGATAATCAAGGAGTCTAAAAGCCCCTGGAACAACCCAATAGTTTTAGTGCCAAAACCTGATGGATCATTACGTTTTTGTATTGATTTTCGGAAGGTAAATGACATCTCCAGGTTTGACACCTACCCTATGCCTCGAATAGAGGAACTTTTGGATCGTTTAGGCCGAGCCACTTACTTAACCACATTAGACATGACCAAAGGGTATTGGCAGATTCCCCTCACCCGGGAATCTCGCCAAAAGACCGCATTTAGTTCTCCAATTGGACTATTCCAATTTCGCCGGATGCCATTTGGTCTTCATGGGGCCGCAGCGACGTGTCAGTGGTTAATTGACATGGTCCTCCGCCCACACCAGTCTTACGCGACAGCGTATATGGATGACATCGTCATCCATAGCTCGCGGTGGGATGATCATTTGGTTCGGGTCAAGGCTGTATTGGAGGCGATGAGGCGGGCAGGCCTCACGCTCAACCCAGCTAAGTGTATGTTTGGCGCGACTGAAGTAAAATATTTGGGTCACTTAGTCGGCCATGGTATAGTAAAGCCGCTCTTGGATAAAGTAGAGAGCGTTAAGACGTTCCCCAAGCCGCAGACGAAGAAGCAACTTCGGAGCTTTTTGGGTCTAATCGGCTATTACCGCCGTTTTATCCCGCATTTCGCGACTGAGAGTGCAGCTCTTACCGAGATGCTTAAAAAGAATGCCCCTACACAGTTGCAGTGGTCTGGGATCGCGGAACAGGCCTTTAAAGTATTAAAGGAAAAGTTGTGTGAGGCACCGGTTTTGCGCGGGGTGGATTTTAACCAACCTTTTATCGTCCAAACCGATGCTTCGGAAACGGGCCTTGGAGCTGTGATGTCACAGAAACACGAGATGACGGAACATCCCGTGATGTTTTTAAGCCATAAGCTTACCCCTCCGGAGAGAAAGTATTCGACGATCGAGCGCGAATGCCTTGCAATAAGGTGGGCTGTGATGGCCTTGCGTTTTTATTTAACCGGACGGAGGTTTCTGTTGGTAACTGATCACGCCCCGTTACAGTGGTTAAACAAAATGAAGGACAGTAATGCACGTTTGACGCGCTGGTATATGGCCCTCCAGGAGTTTGATTTTCGAATACAGCATAGGGCCGGGAAGCTCCATACCAACGCGGATGCCCTGTCTACGATTACCAGCTGTGCGCGGGTTGTGGCGCCAGCCGGTAATAGCTTAAGGGGGGGGGGGATATGTGGTGATGCACATGTAGCAGAGCCCTTTAAAACTGAAAAAAAAGAGTTTTTTTTTCATAAACGGGGGATGGGCTCACCAAAACATAGCTCCCAAACAGAAAGAGAAACTAAAGCACACACTAGCAGGGCTAGCCTGAAGCCACACCCAGCCTCTGGAGTAGTTGCAGGCAGAGAGAGGGTGGGGCCAGGGAAGGAAACAAGCCACAGAACATTTAAGCTGCGTCACACAGGAAGTGAGGCAGAACAGGGTTTCTCAGGAGAAGCAGCAGAACAAGCTGAACAAGGAGGAGAGCAAGCAGGACGTGCTCAGACACAGGAAGGACTGCAGAGAGAGACTGCCAGAGGGCAGGAAAGACTGCAGGCCAGAAGCCAGGAGGAGAGGCAGAGAGTCCAGAGAGACCAGGGGAAGAGGCAGCATTACAAGGCTGTGAGACCTGGAGGTTCAAAGGGGACCAGCCACAACTCCCAAGACAAGTGTCAAGATTGTGGGCAACAAAGGAGCTGGGGAAGAAGTCAGGACTATACGTCTGATTCTGAAGGCAGCAGCTCAAGTCCTGGGCCCTTGAGCAGACAGTACAGAAAGTCTGATAAAAGGAGGGTTTCTGCCAACCAAACAACTCATATATTTCCCGAGGTGGAGTTGTTAAGGGAGAGAAGGGCAAGAGGCTCTGACCCAGTTAAAAGGAGGAGCCAGAAGCTAAAATGGGGAAAACTTTTTAAACTTTTAAAAGAAGTGCAGCAGAGTGTGCCAGAAGTTGCCCCAAGCCCTGAGCTTTATAGTTCACCTGAGGAAATGGAAGTGGAGCTTTATCCAGATAGTCCAGTGTCTTCAGCAGAGTCAATGGAGTGTGGACTTTGTGTGAGAAATGTTTAATGCTTTTATGGAAGGCTGTATGATACAGGTTAAGAAGATAACATATGTGCTGGTATCAATGAATGCCTAGGATAAGGGCAGACAAGAAGATAGAAACCTCGTGTTTAAAAGCAGCCAGTTTTACCACTGCTAAAGCCTGGTTAAGAAGGCTAATGGTTTTAAACTAAGAGGCAGCACATGGCTGGTATCCTAATCTGCAGCAGCTGAGAATGTGAATTCAAAACTGTCTTATTGAAGTTTTGTTGAACTGTGCACTTAACAGTATTTTGCTGGTTTTGTTAAATGGAAGAAGGAAAAAGTTAACAAGAGTGGAGAAAACTACTTGGAGAGTTTTTGCTAAGAAAGTTACTGGAGAAAGTGTCCTATTTTTGGTTATATTCTTGGTTTGCTTTATCATGGTCATTTGTCAAAAATTGATTCCACGAAGAAAACAATAAAAAGCAATTTATTTTTACAAATTGTCCTGTGTCCTCATCCACTCGTACTGCTTACAAAGCAGGCCACAACTACACAAAAAGAGTGATGACCGGCGCACCCCACTAGGCAACCGCCTAGACGGACGGGGCGCGGCCACAATATTAAGATCCTTCAGTCTGTCCTCATATGCTTTATAATGAAGACCACTAACCATTTTAGTAGCCACCCTCTGCACCGACTCCATCCTGTTCTCATCCTTTTGAAGGTGCGGTCTCCAGAATTGCACACTATACTCCAAATGAGGTTGCACCAAAGACTTATACAGAGGCACTATCACCTCCTTTTCTCTGCTAGCCATTCCTCTCCGTATGCACCCAACCATCCTTCTAGCTTTTCACGTTGCCTTTTCTACCTGTTTAGCTACTTTAAGATCATCAGACACAACCACGCCTAGGTCCCGCTCTTCTTTAGTGGACAAAAGTACTTCACCTCCTATACTGTATTGCTCCCTTGGATTGCTGCAGCCCAAATGCATGACCTTACATTTTTTAACATTAAATCCCAGCTGCCAAATTCTAGACCATTCTTCAAGCTTAGCTAGATCCCTCCTCATGTTATCTACCCCTTCCTGGGTGTCTACTCTATTGCAGATTTTGGTATCATCCGCAAAGAGGCAAACCTTACCCGACAGCCCTTCCGCTATATCACTAATCACTATCATTAAACGTCAGTGATGATGGCTAGCTGCCACCGCTGAATATCCCCCAACATGCATTAAGTGCAAAGCCTTCACAGATACTGTGGGGATGCGCACCCTAATGTGTGGCACCATTAATACGTGTGCAACCTTTAAAGTGTTGCTAAGTGCACCCATTCTGATTGCAGCATTAGCAGTTAGCACACACCATGTTTCCCCCATGCTAACTGCAATGTGCTCTGCATGCCCATTCTACACTCCATCACGAGATTTGCAGTTACTATTGGAATTACTGCATGGTCGCTCTCCAATGCCCCCACAGTAACTGTTACCATGGACGTGAGCGTACAGTTCAAACACACTGAAATGCACTTTAACTGCTTAGTGCACTTTAGTAAAAGGGCCCCAATGTGTGCCAGTTCCTTGTAGCTTTATTGAACTCTGTAAATAAACTTAACTAAACCAAATGAAATTTTAATAAGAAAAGCAAAATGTATACCAATCATTCACTTAGATAAAACTGTAATTAGTTACATTTACTACTTAAGGTTCTATAGCTATTTTGTAAAGGTACAAGTTTTATTGCCACAGTGTTTTTTTGCTCTTGGTTGCCTGAAATACCTTGACATTTTTATTGTGCAGTAGTTAAAGAATTATTGTAATTCCCTATACAAGGTTAAAGGTCAACATTAATAAGGAACAAATTAATATACCATTGAAATGTCATAAAATCCCCATAGAGCACAAATTCAGACATTGCTATACAGATCAATTTTTATTAAGGCTCATAAATGATAATCAGCAGCTTTTCTTTGTAGTGCACAGACAAGCCTTTTTTTTCTCTGCCTGCAGATGGCACCCTATCAACAAACCAAAGCTCCTTGCTTGAAAGGAAAATATAGAATTTTAAATAGAGGTGCCACTTTTGCCAAGGGCTTTGGGAAAAATAAAAACACATGAAAAGAGTAAAAATAAAAAAGATGTTTATTTTATATTCTATGATACTATGTTTCCCACCTTTACCTCTTGGTCACTATCCTGCTAATAATAATCATGTTTGGCAAACCAAAATGTTAGTGGGGCATATTCAGAAGGGTTTAGCCGGTTAGCAAGACATGCCCTAAATGTCTGGCAGTAACAATGGCCCACCTTCACAATTCAAGACTCTTCATATTCCTCTACCTAGACGATCTGTGCTCATAGCAGTGAGGTCACCTTAGAGCTCCCTGCAAGCAATATTCCCTCTAATTTTCTGTAGGCTGTGTGCGCATAAAATATCAGTTGTGCGGCTTTTGAAGGAAGGTTAAATTTTTGTGCGCCACATAATGACACTCGGAGTTATAATTTGACTACATCTCAGAATACAGTATGTACACCACATTGATTGTAATCAAATTAAATGAAAATAGACGATTACTAAATGAAGCGGAAAATTTCTAGTAATTACAATCACAACTTTTAAATTTTAAGAAGTCTGTGTTTTCTATCAGAATCAGAACCGTAATTTTTGTGCGCTCTGTTGTAAAGTATGTGCGCTCGCTCAGCGAGGTGTGTGCGTGCGCACACGCGCACAGCTTAGAGGGAACAGTGCCTGCAAGTGATGGCATCACTCCTTCAGCATATGGCATTCATTACCAATGTGGGAATTCTTTCTCTGACCCTTACACATCCCTGACAAGTCCCTCTACATAGGAGAAACTCATGTAAGTATCCCCCATTCACCTTCACCATTGCTACCAGAGCCCTGTACAGAGCCTGCATCCATGGCAAAAAATGAGGACCAAAACCTGTTCGTCACAGTACCTCCAGCATAAAACCCCAATCTCCAGGAACAAGCAGGAATGAGTCTTCACATATGGGGTACGTCGGTACCGACGGAGTCTGCGCGGGAACGCTTCCCAGCATCCAATCAAGAGCTTTTGGAAGCATCCCAGCACGCCTCCGTGCTGCCTTCCCGCCTTTCCCAACTGCCTCTCCTCAGTTTTCGTTTTTCCGCGGAGCCGGCAGGACGTCCTCCTGTCACCGCAGAAAATTCTTGTTCTTATTTCTTAGTTTTCTTGTGGTCGCGGCTGTCTTCCCGACGCCACCGGTACCGCCAGTGTTTTCTTTTCTTTTCTTGTAAAATCTTCCTTTTCCACAGGATATTTTTTCTTCATAGTGTCCCACGGTCTCTTAGGCCTTTTAGGCCTCTTCTTTTTCCTTCATGGAACCGCCAGACACTTTCTCCAAGAAATGTTCAGACTGTGGCTGTACAACTTTATTTTTAGACCCTCGAAGTCGGTGTCTAACCTGCTTGGGTCCTGACAACAGTTTGGTGAGAAGACGTCTTCAACATCGAGGTTCCCTCGATACACGGTTGCCCTCCAACTTCAGGGCATCGTCCCCGTCTTCTTCCACACAGGATCAGGTAACCCACAAACAGTCTGTTAAGACTAGCCAGTCCTCGAGTGGTAGGTCTCATGCACAGCATGTAGACGGCTCTGGCCTTGCCCTCGACGTCCCACTGGTTTCAAAACCCCGGCGGGAGTCTTCGGTCTCCAAAGCGTATAAGGGGTTTCAGGTTGTTCCTGGGGTTCACCCCCCACAGAACATACCTAAGCCGTGTACGGTGGTGGCATCCGCTTCGAGCGGTACCGATACCCCGGCATCGGCACTGGTGTTGGATGAAACACTCCTCACCACGGATTGTCATCTGGCGTCCTCGGTGCCTTCGAGACCGGTGGATACTCCCCAGATTGACTTTCCATTATCGGTACCAACACCGATACTACCACCGACGTCGGTACCCTCCAGATGTGCATCGACAGCCTCGCTTCCTTCGATGCCGAGTCTGGAATAGATCTCCAGTCTGGAGGACTGGGTACCGACTCGCCTTGGTACCGTCTCACGGCAGTACCGAAGGCTCGGTTCCGATGACTCGGATCCGCAACTCTCGGTTCCCCCGAGGCCGATTGAGTTGCCACTGGTTGACCTTCCTTCACTGGTATCAGACACGGTACCGAAGTCGGTATCGATGTCCTCATTACCCTTACGGTCGGTGCCTTCCATGCTTCGCTTATCAGGCTCTCTGCCCTCGATGCCGAGTTTGGAATCAATCTCTAGTCTAGAAGACTGGGTACCAATAGGTTTTGGTACCGACACCGATCGATACCGGTGCTTCGGTACCGAGAATAGTAGCCGGAGGTTTTCGGTTACCTCGGTACCGGTTGAACTGTCACCGATGACTGCTCCGATGTCTTTGTCGGGCTCGACTCTGACATCGGTACCGGTATTGCCATCGGTATCGGTATCCATAGTAGCATCGTGGTCAACTCCTGCCATGCTTTCTTCAACAGGATCGCTCCATTCTATACCAAGCTTGGAGTCGATACCTGGCATGCACAATGTGGTAAGGACGGTTGCTGCTCCTGACAGCCAATACCAGCTACCATCCCTTAAGCATTCCACACTGCACTCTGCAGGATCTTCTATTCCTATATATTTGGATAACTCTGTGGGTGCTCAGGCTAGTTCTTTAGATCTAACCTGTCCAAGGGAGATTCCTGTTTGGGATCCCTCTTTTCAGAGTTTCCTCCTGGATATAGAAAGATCCCTTGCCATTCCTATTCCAGGACATGATCCTGCACAAGGCTCTGTTTCTACCAAAGCAAAGGACAACATAATGCTTCCTTTGCATCATTCCTTGAAGGATCTCCTTCTAGGAATGTGAGAAACACCTTTAAGGGTACCCCCCACCTCCCAGGGCAACTGATCTCTTATATCAGGTGCCCCCCTCTCCAGGGTTTCAAAAGACTCAACTTCCTCATCATTCCATAGTAGTGGAATCAGCAATGAGGCGGGTAAAGAGTAAGAAAAAGCACTCTTCTTATCCGCCAGGTCGTGAGTCTAAGACACTAGATGCCTTTGGACGTCAAACCTTCCAGACATCTATGCTTTCTGCAAGAATTCTCTCATATATTTTTTATATGAGTCTTTCTCTTGAGGAGGTCACAAAGCAATTACATCTTTTGACTCCTTTCCTTCCAGATTCCAGGAGTACAGACTATTCCTCACTGCTTAAGCATATCCAGAATATCTCTTGGTTTCTTTCTCGTGCTTCCCTTGACTCTTTTGAGTCTGTTAGCAGGACTTCTGCTATAGCTATAGAGGCACGACGTAGAGCTTGGCTCCAAGCTTCAGACTTGGACAAATGGGCACAACAACGGCTGGGACATACTCCTTGCACTGGAGAAAATCTTTTCAACAAGGAGTCTTTACGTCAGGTTACTCAGTTGTCCACTGATTTACCTGTTCCTAAGGGTTGTTCTACACCTTCTTCTGTCCCAGTAGGTAGGAAATGTCCTACCAAACTTTCTTCCCACAGGAGAAGAAGGTTTTATTTATCACTTGCCCATCATACAGATGTTCCCCAACAGGGGACCCATCGTCCTGGTCTGAAGAATCCAACCTCTCACCAGGCTCAGCAAACCCAGCACCTGCAGGGTTTCTGATCAATCATCATCAGATGCTTGTGACCCTTGGGGTTAGAATCTACAGTTGCTTCTTCTCAATAGAGGCAATCCACTGCTTCATTCTAACCCCTACACATGGATCTCTTTCCAAAAGACATCCATTTTTTCTATATTTCTATGAGCTGTCAGGATGTTCATGCCTATAGGTCACAAGTTTCTCCTCTTTTCCTGCTAGGGAAAGAGGTCTGACCACTATCAAATGATAGTTCCTGTGCCAGCATGTATTCTTCCTTTCTATAGACTTACTACTTGATAAGTCTTCTTCAGCTCCATTCTCTTCACCCTCTTACCACTGTAAGAGCGGAATTACTTGCTGGGGGGCTTTTTCTTCAGCCTCTCTAGTTTTTGTCACTTTCCAGTGCGGAGTTTTCCTCTCTGAGTTGCCTCCCCTGTTTCAATCTTACTTTGAGGCAGCTTATCAGACATGTCCAGAGTTTTCTACTCCTGTTCTGTCTGTTCTTTCTGTTTTTGAACAGTAAGATTCTTTCTGCTGTCTTGCTAGCAGCTGCCTATGCAGGAGCCTTAATGTTTGGTCCACTGGTTCTTGTCCACAAACAACCAGATTTGTCCTCCACTAACATTCTGTCTAGTCTTAGTAGTGGCTCCACGTCAGTGCTTTCATCTATCTTGGAGATTATCTCACTACAAGCTTTCTGGATTGGTCTTCTATTTCTGCCATCTCCATTCCCCTGGGTTTGGCAGCATAGTTGGCAGAGATACTGGCTTTCTAGCAGCCAGTTCTATCTCCTCATTCTCCTGCATCATGCTCTCTGCAATTCTACAGAGAAGCTTTCCACTATGGGCCCTTGCTAGAGAGCATGGGGGGGGTTTCTCCAACAGCTATCCTAGATGGTTGGAAAAGGCTTTTCAGTCATGTCTCCCATGACTAGAAGGTTCTCCCTTCTTTTACTATCTCCTTTTGATATGAAGGACATAGGCCTTCTCTTACGTAAAGGCTTAAGGAGTGGCCAATTCCCTGCTTTGGTCCATAGCATTCCCAATCGGGGATATGCTCTTTCTCCTTGCAGCTCGTCCTCATGGTAAGAACGCATGATACTTTTTGCCCTTAAGCAGGTCAACATGGTATCTCATCTCTATGTGTCTTCTGTCTACTTACCATGCTAGAGTCCTGGAAGACTCGGGACTTGCTGGCTGCAGATTGATATTATCCTCTGTTTTTCATGTAACCATCCTGGTTATTTTACTAACTAGCATCCTTGCAGATCATAACCAGGGGGAATAGATTCTCTATATATCTTCTCAAGTAGGTTCCACCTCCTTGTTGTTAGATGAATCTTTCCTCTCCACATATCCTATGTGAATACCGTGCTGTAGGCATATCTCTGTCTGTTTAATTGCAGACGCCCATATTTAGGCCTACATATTCATATTTATCTTTTGAGTGTATTTTATGCCCCTCCATATCTCACTATAGATATATTCTTATATGTCTATCTCTATGTCTATCTATTTATATATATATATATATATATATATGTATCTGTCGAGATATTTCATTATAGATAGATATGTCTCCACATACTTATCTATCTGACTGTCTATGCTCATATAGCTATATGTTTCTGACAGAGGGGCTTTACCCATACCTATGCTATCCAGCAGGTTTGGGGTTCTACGCACACAACCACTCCTGTGGTAGTCAACAATTTTTATACCATAACCTAAGGGTTTAGGTACCTCTGAAGCTCTCCGTGCCCAATATCTCTCCTAGCTTACCCCAGTTAGGAGAGACATTGTGGATCTTCAGTTAATCACAGGCTTTAACGCCTCAGGTATTTGTCCTCTCTTTTTGGGATTCAAGGGGTTCCCATACCCTTTCTCCCCACAAGGACTGTGCCTGTTTGTCCAAATGGGTTAGCCTTTCTCTTTTTGCTCCTAAGAGTGAGCCACTCTGCTGCCAAAAGAGTTAGGTTTTTGTCATACAGACTTCCGCTGAAGGCCCACCGTTTTTGTACTACCCCAGTTTTTCCTACTGGGGTTACCTGTTACCTTTCAGAATTCTGACCTCCACTGTTTTCCTACAGGTTTATTACCTCCACTTTACAGTGAGGTCCTCTTCATGGTTCCTCTACTGGGTTTCCCAGTAGATCCATGAACCTCCATACTTCTCTGAAATCCTGTCAGGGGAGGTCCATATTGCAATATTCTTTGCAATATCATTGATGACAATCATCATCCACACATGGACTCCTTCTCTGCAGTCCTATGCTAGGTTAGCTGTTCCACAGCATCTTTCTTTCTTCAACTCCTACCCTCCATCCTCAGGATGCCTGGTGTTCTGGGAGATAGCATGTTCCATCCTATGACATGCTGGGACTCCAGGCATCTCAGCTTGGGAGTCCCCATATGTGAAGACTCATTCCTGCTTGTTCTTGGAGATAGCACAGTTACTTACCTGTAACAGGTGATCTCTGGGAACAGCAGGAATAAGTCTTCACAACCCACCCACCTCCCCAGGAGTTGTCTCTCTATCTATCTTTTCTTTCCTCTCTCTCTCTTTGTCTCAGCTTTAAAACTTAACTGAGGAGAGGCAGTTGGGAAAGGCGGGAAGGCAGCACACAGGCGTGCTGGGATGCTTCCAAAAGCTCTTGATTGGACGCTGGGAAGCGTTCCCGCGCAGACTCCGTCGGTACCGACGTACCCCATATGTGAAGACTTATTCCTGCTGTTCCCAGAGATCACCTGTTACAGGTAAGTAACTGTGCTTTCCACCCTGTCAAATGCCTTTCTATATGAACAGAAAAGAGTAGAGAAGGATCAACCTTCTGCTTCACCTACCACATCACCCACAAAAGCTTTTTTACACTATGGCCTTCCTGTTAGAGATGAAACTTGACTGTCCATCCCAACCAAATTTGGCAGGAAGTGGTTTAATCTAACTGCTAAGATCCTTACCAGGAGCTTTGCATTGATGTTCAGCAACAATATAGGGTGATAAGGGTCTCACTGGCCTGGGCATTTCCCTTCCTTGGGAAGTAATCACTACACTCATCAAGGCTGGCAGCATCCTTCCCTTCAGCACTTCATTGAAGGTTTCCCTCAGTGGACCCACTACTAAATCTACAAACTATTTATAGAACTGAGATGTGAGACCATCCAGCCCATTGTTTCACCACACATAGAGTCTGTTTTCGGTGGGGTTTCATTTCATGTTTCATCTGTATATTTCTAATTTGTTGCTTATTATTCCTTTGTAAGTAAAGGTCTGTGTTTTCTACGTGGAACTGAGGCGAGCGGTTTGTTTTCTTTTCTCAGCTAGAGGTCTGTTGGTGCTCTAGAATATTTGCAGTGCTGACTTTCATAGTTAGGGTTGGTGCTGATATAATATGGTAAGTTTCTGATTGTCCATTTGCAGGGTTTTGTATTACTTCACAAAGAGGTTTGGGCAAGTTCCTGGAGAAGAAGTCCATAAACCATTGTTAAAGTGGACAGGGGAAATTCACTGCTTACCCCTGGGATAAGCAGCATGGAATATGTCTACTTTTTGGAAACCTGACAGGTACTTGTGACTTGGATTGGCCATTATTAGAAACAGGATATTGGACTTGATTGTTCTTTGGTTTGAACTAGTATGGTATATCTTCTGTTCTTATGAGGGAGTTTGTTGCTATCTCTGATATGACAACAGAATTTATATACAATCTGTTATGTATGTTGAGTTATACAGTGAGGCATTCTACTTCTGCTCTGCACTCATTGTTGGAGGAGTTTTATTAGCTTATCTGCAAATGTTCCATGTGAATGAATTATACTCTGTTGGACTGATATAGGCAATTAAGAATTCACCAATGAATCCAGCCTATCCCTGTCTGTTAAAAAATACAAATAATAACAAGCCATTTCAATCTTTCAAAGGCCAGATATTATTCATCTGTTTGTGGAGTGGGTTAAGGGAAAAGTAAGGGTGGGTCAAAATATTATCCAGCACAATCCCTATACGGGTACTGGCACCGAATACATGGTGTCATGAGGCTGGAGCTAGGGAAGAAACAGCCTTGAAAAAAACTCCTGATTTGCATAAATCTCAGAAAAGCCAGAGAGCGCAGTTCCAGTGTAGCTCAGCCAGAGGGCGCTTGAACAGCTACACAGTGCCTGAACCCACGTGCTCAAGCTCTGAGCACCTTAATGATGAGTGTTTTCACCTGTCCTCAAACTCACAGCGTGCAAGCTGGAAATCCCTTTATAAGGGAAATCAGATGAGCAGAGAGAGAGAACCGAGGGGAGAATGGGACGGAGAGTGGTACAGAGACCAAGGGATCCAGTACAGAGACCAGAAAGGGGGCTCGAGAGACCCAGGTGTGCAGCAAGGACTGCAGCAAAGAGTCCAGCACAGAGACCAGGAAGAGAGCTCAGGTACCAGCACAGGAGTGCAGCAGAGAGACCAAGGAGTCCAGCAAAGAGAGGCACCCAGGAGGGTAGCCGACAGATCAACTGGAAGGGTTACAGCAAGGGTACCAGGAATAGTAACAGGAGAAGGAAGGAGAAGAACGGATACAGACATAGGCAAGTCTCAGCCCTGGGATAAGGCACAGAGAAGTAGCCTGCCTCCTAAAAGAAGTTCTCCAAGTAAAGACTGGAAATCCACGTCTGGTTTTCCTAGCAGCCTTAATTGTGGAGCAGTGCACAGGACAGAGGATCAACAGGAAAAGCTACAGAGTAAGCTGAATCCTAGGCGTGGCACTCCACGGAAGATAAGGTATGAAAAGCCTTTTATTCTAAAAGGGACTTTCAATGAAGACAATCTTATGCAGGTAGATAAACCTCAGCATCAGAGAAGAAGCAAAGTTAACTATTTAAAACCACTTTCCAAAAGGGTTCTAGCGAAGTTATATGAGAAGCCAAGGAACTTCTGTGAAGAACTAAGTAACACTGAGGATACTCTAAACATTGAAGAGTGTAGTGAGCCAGAATCAATGGACTTGGATTACAGCTCCAGTGTTCCCATGCCTCACACCGAACCTATGGAATGTAACCTTTGCTTAAGAGGTAGTTGCTTGCCATAATAATTGTATACTGAAGAAATGAGTCTGCAAATGGTGAAGCTGATAACCATTCTGTTCTAATTGTTTTTTCTATTGTTTGGAAAATCCCTTAACCCAGCTAAACAGTCAATTGTACAGCCGACAATATTTAACTGTTTAGTCCATGGTGGAACTTTGTTATTATTTGAGGAAAGCCTTACCTCCACTTTAAGTTGTTGTCTCATTTGAACCTAGAGCATTAAGCGGGGAAATAAAGCCTTATTTACCCTCCATTTGGCATAGTTATTCATTTCAGGGAGCACTATACTACAAGGACCACAATCCTTTGTGTCCTGCAGCTCAAATACTCCCTGATACAAATTAAATGTCAGCAGACGCCCTTACTCTACTACACCAGTAGGGGCGCCGGCGAGACAATGGATTTAGTTAAATGCTGGTGCAGGTATTTAACAAGCTAGTTACTGTTCTGGCTGACAATTTACCCCTATCTGCATGGCTCATACCACAAGATTGGCCCAAAGAGGGGGGGGGGGCACAAAAGCAAAAGATGGCTTAGAGTGCCATAACCCCTTGAGCCGGCCCTGGCTGGGAGCATGTAAAAGTAGGAAATTAATATTGGAGGAAGTGGGCAGGAGGATTCCAGGGATGAGGGGGAACGAGGTAAGTGAATGAATTTAGGGATTGAGGAAAGATGAAGCAGTGGATGCTGGGAAAAAGGTGGGATGGCAGAGGGCTATACAGAGGGTGAGAGACAAAGAAGAGGACAGGTCTTTGAAGGAGGTCAGAGGGTATAAATAGACAAGTTAAAGGGGGAATGGGGGCCTGGATAAGGGGTAAGACATAAGAAAGGGACTGGAGTTGGAAAGGGAATAAGTGGCAGGGAAGGTGCTGTGTTTGGCGAGGAGAAAAGTGGGGAGGAGGGAGGGGGAGACAGGAGGGATGGAATGATGAGAGAGAGAGAATAAGTATGTGCAAAGAAGAATGGAGAGGGAGTGTGCCAGGAGGAAGGGGAAGGCTTGAGAAAGAGCATGTGTGCTGAGAAGGGAAGGCATGATGAGAAGGGATAAGGAAAGAGATGGGGGAGGGGAGATACAGGGGAGAAGGTAGCGGGAAGCAAGATGGAAAAAGGCAAGAGGAAAGGGAGGATGAGGAGGAGTGTCAAAGGAGGGAGGAGGAAGAGTTGAGAGAAGGGTGGGGAAAGAAACGTGGGGAGGGGCAGAAGGAAGGAAAAGCTGCTGTGGATGAGAGAAGCAAGGAGGGAAGGGATGAGGAAAAAAAGATTAGGGGTTTATGAAGAGGTGGGAAAAGATGAGTGAGAAGGAAGAATGTGTGCAGGAAGGCAAGACATAAGGTGTGTGTAAAAGAGCTGGGGAGGGGAGAAGAATGGAACAGTTTAGGTGAGAGAATGAGAAATAAGTAGTGAAAATAAAAGAAATGAAACCTTTACAAGCAAGAAAGAGATAGGATGGAAAACTCTAGAGGAAATGCTGAGAGTATAAAAGGGGGAACATAAAAATATAACTTAGAAATCAGAGGGGAGGGTAATCATTTATTTATTTAACAGGTTTTTATACTGCTTTTGTGGCAGGCTAGGGCCTACAATAGCCTGTGAACGTATGGGAGGTCTGTAAGCTAGGCCTGAGTCCCTACCCCCACCTGAGACTAGTAGTGCTAAGAAAGACCAAAGTCAGTGAAAGTCTGAGAATCTGCCTTAAACTGCTTTTTGATAAGTTTGTATGAATCCTTTATTAAATTCTTCCATGCTGATGATAGATATGTTCCAGTGTTCTGCATTCTCACATTCTCTGAGCTAGAAATGACCTTGCCGTAGAAATGTATCTATGTCTAAAAACTGTGTCTTTTGTTAGAATAGCCTGAGAAGGGGGAACAGGGTGCTAGGCCCAGAGAGGGTCCCCGATTGGACAGGTGCAGGGGGCGTTGGGACCAATAGAAAGTTTGCCTGTATCAAACTGTGAAAATTGTATATAAGGAATTTGTTTCTGTTCTCCATTGCTCAGTCACTTTTGAATGCTTTCCTGTCTGAGCCTTGTGCACAATAAATTGGCTTGGAACCTGCCATTGACTCCTGGTTTTATTCATTGCTTGCACTTCGCTGCTACACTATCATTTTAGTCAAAGTGGTTTACATTGTAACTCAAACTTGGTAAAGTACATTAAACAAGGACCTTGATAACATGGATTCCTCTGAGGCAATGGAGGGTTAAGTGACTTGCCCAACGCCTCAATGAGTGCTAGTGAGAATTGAACCCTGGTCTCTGGGCTCCCAAGCCAGTGACCTTAACCATTAGGCTACTCCTCCACTCCATGAAGAAAAGCATTAAAGGGCGACAATAAGAACAGATTAAGAAATATGAGGATCTGAAAATAGTTTGCCTCACTCTGTTGCAGCTAAAACTGAACAAGTGCGAAAGTTGAGCCTGATGGCAGCAGGCCCTGGGAGGGGGAGGGGAGGTTAGAGCTGAGAAAGTGATGGTGTGTGAGTGTATGTATATAGAAGAAAGTGTCAGCAGGGAGAAGGGCGGAGCTAATTGATTCTTGACCCTCTCCCCTCCCAACAAAGCAGGCAAACTACATCTATACAGTCTGCACATTTTGCGAAAGCAGGATCTCATCCTTGTTTCCCTAGTGGGCTTTTGATTGGGAACTGAAGGAGCAAGAGCTTCTCCTCTAGCTCCTGTACCTATTGTTTGCCTGGGAGAGTATTCTTTTGGAAGACTTTTTGCAGAAGTACAGAGGCTTGTGGAAAGGATTTTTTCCCACATTAAGCTTTTTGGTGTTATTGAATCAAAGGTTGTTTCTTTCATGCCTCCATTCCTGAAGAGAAACCTTTATACATCCAGCGCAAAGAAGAAGGCAAGTTTATAGGTTGCCTACGTGGCATCTAGAGTTGCCAATAGGCCGGTTTTTATTTGGCCAGGCCGCTGCCAGCAGACTGTTAAAACAGGCACTTGAAAAGCCATTTTTTTGTGGCAGGTGGGCAAAACTGCCATCATAAGCAGGTTTCTGTTCTTCCGTCCTATGAGGAGCTGCTATTCTGCCAGGCTGAGACTAGTCAACCGAATGAGCCAATGAGACAGCAGAGGGAATGACTAGAGAGTCGTGGTAGCTGAGTAAGTCAGCCAAATGAGCCAATGAGACAACAGAGGGAGGGACTACAGAGTAGTGGGAGCTGAGTAAAAGTCAGCCAAATGAGCCAATGAGACAACAGAGGGAGAGACTAGGGAGTAGTGGAGGGTGCTTCCAGTTCGAGGTTTTTCATCGACTGGTGGAAAGAGAGAGCAAGCCAGTCACAGCCATAGCCAGAGCCAGCCAAATGGTGGTGAGTGGGTCTGAACAGTGATACTGGACTTCCCAGGGTCTTAAAAGATTTTTTTATATGAGGATGGTTATGGTGCTGTTGTACTGTGCTTACTAATAGTAAGTTTGCAATTTCATTTTTGAGTTCTTTTAGCACTGTTGGATTGTGGTAAGGAGAGCTGTATAGAAGGGATGGAATGGGAAGAAAGTGAGACCTGTGCCTTTAAAAACAGAGATCAACAGAGTTCCCATAGTAACCACAAGCCTCCAAGGCAGACTACAGCTAGTACTAAGCCCCGCCCACTTAATGATGTTAGAGCTAGGTTGAGCCCTAACAGCTCTCACGTGTGCAGGGAGAAAGGCGTGGTGCCTAAGAAGCACCAGTTTAAAACTGCTTCAGTGTTTGAGAAAGAGGGAGAAGAGGAAGGCGAGAAGCAAAGCAGGCAGCAGCAGACACGACAGAACTTGCAGGAAAGCACGCAGCAAGAGAGTCTGAAACAGCTGGGAGCTGAGCAGCAGAGAGCCCTGGAATCAAGGCAGAAATGTGTCTCAAGGTACCTCAAAGAAAGGAAGCTGGAGGAGTCAATTCTCAGGTGGGGAAACAGCTCGGGGAGCCAGTTGAGCCCTGGAGGTAGAGAGAATAAGTTGCCTAAAGTTCCTAGCAAAGCTCTTTCTGAAGAAGTGGTTAGAGAGCTAAGAAAAAGTGCCAAACGCTGTGTTAGCCAGAGGACTGTAAAGCAAACTTCAGACAGAAATAAGAAGTGTGCCAGTGACTGCCGTGACTCAGCAGTGAGAGATATTGAAAGGCTGATAAGGGAGAGAGAAACTCCGTCTTTAAAGCTTGTTGCTACAGAGCAGAGAGAACACTTGCTGCTAAAGCTGGATGAGCTGCTATGAGGTGTAAATCATAAATCCTATGATACCCGTCCACAGGAAGATAGCTCTAGTGAGTCTACTCATGAAATGGAAATAGAATTGTGTGAAAGCCCATCTGAAAGTGATACTGAAGAAATGCAATGTTCTTATTGCAAGGCAAACGAACTGAACATGTGCTAAGCTCAAGCCCATGTGAAGGAAGGGTTTGTCTAAAGCAATTATAAGCTAGTTTCTATGAACTGAGAAGGGAAAGAAACTTGCTAGAAGTTTGAGAGCAATTGTGGCTTGTTTCTATACGCTGTAAAGGAAAAGAAACTTGCTGGAAGTTTAAAAACAGTTATAACCTCTTTTCTATGGAAGCTGTGAAAGAAAAGAAACTTGCTGGAAGTTTAAAAAACAGTTATAACCTCTTTTCTATGGAAGCTGTGAAAGAAAAGAAACTTGTTGAAAATTTAAGTTACTTTGATATGGTCAACAGCCTTAGCTTTAGAAGGTAGTTACCAGAAGGAAGCTAAGAGTTGACACTGTGAAGAAGAAATTCCTGTCTGTTTGAGTTAAGCCTGTTGGGAGTTTATTTATCCTTTGCCTTTGGGAGAAATTATCCTTACCTGTGTTTAGTGCAATGAATTTGATGCGAGGGGGAAACCCTGAAAAATAAATTTCTCTGTTTTTGCCAAACAAACCGTGTGGTCACACTGCTTGCTCAAAAGAATAGCTGAAATTACATATCCCAGCAGTCCATGCTGGCAGCCATATTGGGACAGTATTCAGAAGGGCAATTAAGGCGAGCCCTCTTGCTCATCGGCCACCGGCCAGGGTGGGAGGACACGACAGGATGTACATCTACCAATCCAAGTGATTTGCTACTCTGTAGTTTGTTAAATTGTCCATTCCATCTTCCAGGTTCATGAGGATCTGTTTTAATGTCTCTAATTCATTACTTTTAAATATCACTTCTGGCATGGCTACCTCTCCTACATCTGTAGTAAAGACCAAAACAAAGAATTCATTTAATCTCTCCGCTATGGCCTTGTCCTCCCTTAGTTGGACCATTACACGATAGAGAAGTAAAAGGGGCACTGACTCCTTCATAGGCTTTTTGCTTTGAATATTCCTGAAACACTTTTTTATAATGAGTTTTTGCTTCCATGGCAAGCTTCTGTTCATATTCTCTTTGTCTGCCTTGTCAATGCTTTGCATCTAACTTGCCAGTGCTTATGCTGTTTTCTGTTTTCTTCATTTAAATCCTTGTTCATTTTTTGAAAGATGCTTTTCTGGCTATAACAGCATCTCTCATCTCACCTTTAAAACATGCCGACAATTGTTTGACCATTCTTTCACCTTTTTTAAAGCATGGAATATATCTGGTCTGGGCTTCCAAAATGGTAGTTTTTAAACAATGTCCAGGCTTAATATAAGCTCTTAACCTTTGCAGCTGCTCCTTTGAGTTTTTTCTTAACCATTTTTCTCATTTCTTCATAGTCTCTCTTTTGAAAGTAACATGCTAGTACGATATATTTCCTTGCTGTTATTAAATCAAATGTTATCATATTATGATCACTATTGCTGAGTGGTCCCAACACGTCACTTCTCATACCAGATTCAGTGTTCTAATAAGGATTAGGTCCAAAATAGCTCTCCTTCATATTGGAAGGTGCAAAGAACAGCATTTTTAGTACATTTGCCTTTCATATTCATTGTGCAAACGGACCTTAATCACTGTATCTTTTTTTTTTTATAATTAGACATCATATATTTTTTGTTTCCAACAGTATTTTTATTAATAAAAAGAAAACAGAGCAGAGTCAGAACTGAATTGATTTGCCTTTTGTCATTGCAAAAGGAGATTTAGAGCAGATGGAAGAGTGACTCATATGATATTCTATATTTGCTACTATATGACAGCTTACAAGTACCCAGAGATATATTTTCCTTTCTCTATGAGAAAGTACAAGAAAGGACAGTTCACTCGGAGAAATGGAGGGCACATTCTAAATGAGAGTGTTTCACCTGACTCAGTGAGGAATAATATTTGGGCTCATCTGTTAAATCCTGAGATGTTTTTACCCAGAAAGGAGTTAAATATAATTGCCAGTACTGATCGCTACCTTGATTACATATTGTTTTCAGCTTGATCAGTGGACAACTCTAGTTTTTAGGCCTCTAAAACAGCAAGCACATTTTCTACTGCTTGATGACAGCTCTACAATATGGCAGTGATCTTTGTCATTTGTCCTTTTACTCCTTAAGAAACCTCTACTGAAATCACCAGGCCACTATGAAGAAAAGCTAGCAGATAAATTCTGGAATAGCTTCCTTTGAAATGCTACCTCAGCTATTTTACCACATTATTAGCCCCCTCTTCTCTTTAGCCCAGAGGTGTCCAACTCCAAGCCTTCAAGGGTCAAAACCAGTTTTTTTTTAGGCTATCCCTCATAAATTTGCATATATGCAGCCTCCATTGTATGCAAATATATCTCAAGCATGTCTATTAGGTATATCCTGAAAACCAGATGATTTGTGGCACTGAGGGACTAGAGTGAACACCCCTGCTCTTACCCAGCCATTATACCAACATGCCTTCAGTCAGTGGCTCCCTTCAGAACCCAGTAAGTATGTACCCTGAATCGCACCATCAGGTGTCACATTATCCAATGTCTGGGCTCCTCTGTCCCTTTCCCAGGGTCTAGAATTCTTCCTCTGCAGCATCTCCAGGCGAAGCATAGTTGGGGGATCAAATCTGTGCGCAGACAAAACCTTAGTAGTTTGTTTTCACATTTTCCTTACTTTTCCCCCAATTTTAAGGCATTTTTTTCTGGTTTGTTTCAGATCCATCGTAATAGACATTTTTTAATAGAAATTAGAACTTTTTAACACATGTAAACTGGTTATACGAGGTATGACAAAAAAGAAACGAGACTGTCCCATAAATGTTTTATTACAAAATCTACAGAGAAATTACGCATTGTCCCCTTCAAAGTAATCCCCCCCCAGGGTTAATGCATTTCTGCATTCGCTTCTGCCACATATGAAAGCATTCGGTAAAGTCCTCCTCCTTGAGGTCCCTCAGCACCCTCATCACAGTGGCCTTGATCTCTTCTACAGAGGCAAAATGAGTTCCTTTGAGCAGTCTTCAGCCTGGGGAAGAGCCTGAAGTCACACAGTGCGAGATCTGGGGGAATAAGGAGGGTGGTCGAGAGCTGTGATCTGTTTGATGGCCAAGAACTGCCTCACACTGAGCGCGGTGTGTGCGGGCACGCTGTCGTGGTGGAGCAGCCATGACTTGTCTCTCCACAGAACCCGACTGCTGCGCTGAACCTGATCATGGAGGCGATTAAGGACCTGCTGGTAGAAGTGCTGGTTGATTGTCTGACCCTCAGGCACAAACTCATGATGGATCACTCCCTTCTGGTCGAAGAATGCAATCAGCATGACTCTGATCCTTGATTTGGACATGCGTACCTTCTTGGGTCTGGGTGACAGTCGAATCTTCCACTGCAGGCTCTGTCTCTTGCTTTCAGGGTTGTACTAGAAGACCCAGGTCTCATCTCCTGTGATGACATGACAACGAACTCTGGATCCGATCTTCTCTAGCAAGTCTCGACAAACATTGACCCGGTGCTCCTTCTGGTCGTCCGATAAAAGCTTGGGTATCATCTTGGTGCACACCTTCCGCATCCCCAGCTCCTGCACCAAGATGGTCCTCACTGACTCACAATTCAGGCTGAGCTCCTCAGCTATCATCCGCACCATCAGTCTCTGCACCAACTGGTTCACTCTGTCAATGTTCTCAGCCGTCTTTGTCGTGGAAGGCCGTCCTGACTTGGGGTCATCCTCTACCGCCTCGCGGCCAGTCTTTAAGAATTAGTGCCATTCGAAGACTCGCGGCCTTGACATTGCATCTTCTCCATAAGCCTTTTAGAGAAGTTGGAGACACTCAGTTGGGCCCTTCTCCAACTTAACCAGAAATTTCAAGTTGTTTCTTTGCTCCATATTTCTTACACCTCCAGTTGCGTGACAAAGCGATGGAGCAATGTGTTACAAAAAAACCTGAAAAAGAAAAACAGAGTGAGAGAGATGAAAAATATTATAGCAGAATAGTGGCGAGATGTTGCACAACACAGTGACATAAGTGGTTAACCAATTGGCATTAAGCCATGGGCATGGCTGCCACAGTCTCGTTTCTTTATTGTCACACCTCGTACACACATTATTTCATAGATTAACATATGTTAAGCCACTGTTGTGTGGATTAAGAGGGTTATTTTAGAAGTTCTACTCATGCTTTGGATGTCTGAAAACAAGCATAGAGACGTCCAAAGCACAGAGATGTCCCTGGAACCGTTTTAGAAGCTGGGTCTATGGACATCTCCAACGTGAGGATATCAAAGTCAGAATGGTGTACGCAGGGTTGGGGCATTCTCCAGAACTTGGATGTCCTCACTCAATTTCAGAAATGTTTTGGATGTCCTGAGCTGCGGCAAAGGTTATACCTGCTCCAGACGCAAATAAGCATCTGAAAAGTGCTTCTATTGTCAGGCAAACATCTGGAGGGTGTGGAGAAGGAGTGGAGGAGTTGCCTGGTGGTTAGGGCAGCAGCCTGGAACCAGAAAATCCAGGGTTCAAATCTCACTGAGATTCCTTGTGACCTTGGGCAAACCACTTAACCCTTAATTGCCTGAAGTACAAACTTAGATTGTAAGTCCTCCAGGGACAGGGAGATAACTGCTGTACCTGAATGTAACTCATCTTGAACCACTGCTGGATAGGCACAAGCTAAATAAATCCCCTTTATTTTACAATTTACAGAAACACTAATGGGGAATGGGGGCTCAGGTTATCATTTTGCTAAGCTGCTGAACCCTCACTTGGTTTGCAGCTTGTTGTGCTGTGAGGGGCGTGTGTGCATCAGTGATGCTGAGAGCTAAACTATCGGTAGTTTAACTACTGGCAGGGTCTCCCAAGATGGACAGGTCTCAGCTGAGGTGTCTGACCAAGACAAACCACCCATCTGGGCAGCAGCAGAATGGGATAGTATTGATGGCGGAGGATCACATTTCTGTGACAATGGCAACAACAAACTTAAACTGCGCGGAAGAAAGGCCCGGCAATCTACTTCTGTATCTTGTCATGAAAACCCAATGGATAGTTACAACAAAACAAATTGTGCTATAGTGCTGGAAGATGAGACCCCAGGTCAGAAGGCACTCAACTAGCTACTGGGGAAGAGCTGAAGACTTTTCAGAGTAAAGCCTGCATTTATGATGTGGTTGGATCAAAGCCCTCGGGACGTCTGACTGCTGATGTAGCTGCGCATGAAATGAGAGTCAGAAGCTGTAAAGATGTCTTACACATTGGAACATGGAACGTACGAAGCATGAACCAAGGGAAGTTGGAGGTGGTCAAAAATGAAATGGAACGTGTACAACTTGATCTGTTGGGTGTCAGCGAACTGAAATGGACTGGCATTGGGCACTTTGCATCAGATGATCACATGGTCTACTATGCTGGAAATGAAAGACAAAGAAGAAATGGTGTTGCATTTATAATAAAGAAGAAACTTGCAAGAACTGTAATGAAATACAATGCAGTCAGCGAACGCTTAATCTCTGTTCGTCTATGAGGAATGCCTATCAACACAACTATAATTCAAGTATATGCCCCAACAACAGCTGCAGAGGAGAATGAAATTGAAGCGTTCTATGAACAAGTACAAGCTGAAATTGACAGAACATGTAAAGAGGATATCCTGATAGTCATGGGTGACTGAAATGCAAAAGCTGGCAACAAAGAAGAAGGCAAAGTAGTTGGAAAATATGGACTTGGCAACAGAAATGAAGCTGGAGAAAGACTGATAGAATTCTGCAAGACCAACGATCTATTCATCTCAAACACCTTCTTCCAGCAACACAAGTGGCAACTGTACACATGGACTTCACCCAATGGATTGTATAAAAATCAAATTGACTACATCTCTGGAAGTCAACGATGGAAACGCTCTATAACATCAACAAAGACAAAACCTGGAGCTGACTGTGGTATAGATCATCAAATACTAGTATGCAAACTCAAGCTAAAGTTGAAAAAGAGCAAACCACTCATGAATGCAGCAAAATATGACCTTGAGAATTTACCACTGGAATTTAAAGACTGCCTGCAAAATCGATTTGCTGCTTTAGATACAAATGACAGAGCTCCAGAAGAGTTATGGAATGACATCAAGAAGGTTGTGTTGGAAGAAAGCAAGACGTCTCTACAAAAGTCTCTACAAATCAACTTAACAGTCAACTACGACAAAACTGAGGCAATGTTCGGCACTAGGAACACCCCCCGCCCCCCCCCCCCACCTTCATACCGCCACAAACTATCAGCATCCTAGACAAACACATAGTAGTCAAAGAAGAAGTTAAGTATCTAGGCAGCACACTAGACAGAGCCCTGAACCTAAAATCCCACATCACCAAAACTGCAAACAAGGCATACCATCGATTGAAAACAATCAGACAAATCAAACCAATGCTCCGTCAAGACCACTTCCGCACAGTGTGCCAAGCACTCATTACACCACTGCTTGATTATGGAAACTCACTATATCAAGGCCTTCCTCAACAGACACTCCACCCAATACAGATGGTACAAAACACTACAGCACGCATCATTACAGACACTCCAAGGACTGAGCACATCACCCCTGTCCTACAACAACTACACTGGCTCCCAATGGTGGCAAGAGCTAAATACAAAACAATCATGATCATCTTCAAAATCATTCACCATCTCTCAGCAGATGCACTCCAAAACGTTATAACAAGGGACATTAACAAAAGACCAAGAAGATCCAATAATGACAACATGATCGGCATGCCCGCAGGCTATCACAAAACCAAACAAACAACTTCAAAAAGAGCACCATCATTACTGGCATCCACACTATGGAACTCCCTCCCATCGAGCCTGAGGGCGTTAGATGACCTCACAGACTTCCGCAAAGACCTCAAAACATTCCTATTTATAGAAACCTATGAGCATTCAGGCAACATTCCCTACCCAAACAATAACACTACTACCTCCACCAACTAAACACACATCCGTACTACCCACACACACAAATCTTTCATACCACGTTTTAAATACCTTCATGTTAAATGCTACCTCAATTGTACCGTCTAATTACTGTCAAGTAACTGTACTGTCTAAATGTTTACATGTACCCTAATGTTAAATGTAACCCTCCAATTATCATGTGACGTGACCACCTTGATTGAAGGAAAAGGTGGCATACAAATCTGTCTAAATAAAATAAATAAATAAAAGGTGAAAAAGAAAAAACGGCCAAAATGGATGACGGAAGAAACTCTGAAAATTGCCCAGAAACGCAGAGAAGCTAAAGCCAGAGGAGAAAGAAAGACAATCACAGAACTCAACAGAGATTTCCAACATGCAGCAAGACAGGACAAGGAAAAGTACTACAATGACGCATGCAAGGAAATGGAAGCAGAAACTATTAGAGGAAGAACAAGATCGACTTTCCTAAATCTACGAGAGTTAAAGAAAAAGTTCCAGCCTCGAATTGGAATGTTACAAGATGCTCAAGGTTCTATGTTGAATGATGCTGAGAAGATCAAGAAAAGGTGGAAGGAATATACAGAGTTATTATATGATAAAGATCAAGTGGACCAATAGCCGTTTCAACCTGTACCTTATGATCGGGAACCATTGGTGATGAAAGAAGAAGTTGAAGCAGCATTGAAAGCCTTATCAAAGAACAAAGCACCAGGCATTGATAGTATTCCCATAGAAGTATTACAGCAATCTGATGCAGCTGTTACCGTACTTACAAGGCTCTGCCAAGAAATATGGAAGACAACATTATGGCCAACTGGCTGGAAAAGATCTGTGTTTATACCAATACTAAAGAAAGGTGATCCAACTGACTGTGGAAATTATCGCACAATCGCTCTGATCCCACATGCCAGCAAGATTCTACTGAAGATTATTCAAAAGAGACTACAACCATACCTGGAACAAGAACTACCTGAAGTGCAAGCAGGGTTCAGGAAAGGGCGAGGAACGAGAGACATTATTGCAGATGTGAGATGGATCCTTGAAAAGACTAAAGAATACCAAAAGGATATCTATTTGTGCTTTATCGACTATAGCAAGGCTTTTGACTGTGTAAACCATGAGAAACTCTGGGCCACATTAAGAAGCATGGGTATACCAGAACACCTGATCGTGCTCTTGCATAATCTGTACATTGATCAAGAAGCAACAGTTTGAACGGAACAAGGAGAAACAGAATGGTTTAAAATAAGCAAAGGTGTAAGACAAGGCTGCATACTTTCCCCCTACCTGTTTAATTTATATGCAGAACAAATCATCAGAGAAGCAGGATTATATGAAGACAACAGAGGTGTGAAGATTGGTGGAAGACTAATCAACAACCTTCGCTATGCTGATGATACCACATTACTGGCTGAAAGTGAAGATGATCTGAAACATTTGCTTCTCACAATCAAAGAACATAGTCTCAAAATGGGCCTGCACCTTAATGTAAAGAAGACAAAGATCATGACAACTGGCATAATCAACAGGTTCATCGTTGAAGGAGAAGAAATTGAAATCGTGAACAACTTTAACCTACTTGGATCAACTATCAATAAAGAAGCAACAAGCAGTTAAGAAATCAGACGACGCATTGCTCTTGGCAGAATGGCTATGAAAGACCTAGATACGATTTTCAAGAGCAGAGATGTCTCTCTCCATACAAAGATTCAACTTGTTCAGGCCATGGTATTTTCAATAACATCATATGGATGTGAAAGCTGGACAGTGAAAAAGATAGACAGGAAGAAAATTGATGCCTTTGAATTATGGTGCTGGCGGCGAATACTGTGTATACCATGGACTGCCCGAAGAACAAACCAGTCGATACTAGAGGAGATCAAACCTAAGCTTTCTTTAGAAGCTCAGATAACAAGACTTTGACTTTCATACTTTGGACACCTCATGCGAAGAGAGAGATCATTAGAGAAAGACATCATGCTTGGCAAGATAGAAGGTCAACGCAAAAGAGGAAGGCCAGCAATGAGATGGATCGATACAATAACAGCAGCTACGGGTACCAGTCTGTCAACAATGAGCCGCCTGACTGAAGACTGAACACAATTTAGGATAGCTATCCAGAGAGTCGCCATGAGTCGACTTTGACTCAACGGCACTTAACAACAACAAACAAGCTGCTGGATGTCCCCGTATGCTACCTTGCTTGAGATGGATGTCTCCGCCCTACAGTTTCATAGCGGAGACTTCTCTATGGATGCTGGCACAGGCGTCCACGTTGGGGGGCATCTGTGTTTCTAAAATAAGGCCGAAATATAGATCTCCTCAGTGTTTTTCTGCTCATTCTGTCCTGGACATCCCAGATTGCATTAAAATGCCACTTTACATTTTTGTAGGTGTGCTAACAAGCCGAATGCACACTAAGAAATTCACTTCTCCAGCAGCACGCCGCACTGTCACTGAGTCATCAGGCTGCCTGTAATCAGTAGATTTGACATCTGTTATCCATTTATTTTCAGCACTTTAGCAATTTTTTGTAACATAGTTTCTCATATTCTGTACCTATACAAAAGCTCTTAATAGGGGTTATTTTGTAAGTTAAGCTTTTGGTAACGCATTCTAATTCTCTTTCTTACTGTCTTCAAAGACTGAATGAATGTAATTGTGAAACAGTCATTTTGAAACTATTACAGGTAGTTAAATTGTTAATTTTATTAGTAGATCGCATCCACTTTTTTAATCAGCTAAATTTGTTTATCTTGAGGTTAGACCACACAAATTTAACCCATTAGAATTAAGAAATGCTTACCAGGTGAAAAGAAAACAAATAGAATGCTAAGAATTACTAAAAATTGAACAGAGGATGAAACAGAATGTAGAATGCCTCTGTGTCAATTCATACTGCAACCGCACCTCAAGCATTGCATACAGTTCTGGTTGCACCTTAACAAAAAAGAGATAGCAGACCTAGAAAAGGTACAGAGAAGTGGAACAGAAAGCATAAAAAGAATGGAATCGCTCCCTTATGAAGGAAGGCTAAACAGATTAGGGCTTTTTAGCTTGGAGAAAAAGACAACTGAGAGGAAATATGATTGAAGTTTGTAAAATTGTGAGTGGGGTGAAACGGGTAAATAGGAAACAATTATTTACCTTTTCATCAGGGGATACTCCATGAAGAGCAGATGTAAAGCAAATTTCAAATGTATTTTTTCTTTTAACATACAGGATTGTATAGTGTGAACAAGTAGGTGATGTAATCCGATGGTCCCAGGATGGACCTGCTTTCTCAGAGCTCAGAACTTAGTGTAAAGTTCTGAGCATGCGCGGCCCTTTTCTCTTGCAGTGGTCATCTCATCTCCTCAGTTTTTGTTTCTTCTGCTCTGCAGAATGGGCTTGCTACGAAGCTCTCCCAATATTTTTAGTTTTTTCTATTTTTTTTTAATATTCTGATGAAGTTTGTTTGCTAATTTTGATGCTATTTTACTCTCTTATTTACTGTGGGGCTGTCTGTTTCATCTAATATTGGCATTTTGCCCTTGTCCTGAGCTGTGGGAAAGAGCTCATCCTAGTGCCACTGGATAACGTCATCCACTTGTGTGCCTTATCAATCCTGCTGTCCACAGAAAATACCTGTTACAGGCAAGCAACAGTGCTTTTTACTCAATGTATAATCAAGCAGTGGTATATGTTATTTGATCATATGGTCAAGGTATCTAGCAGAGCGAGATTTAAAAGGGGCTTGGGCAAGTTTCTGGAGGAAAATCCCATAAACAATTATTAGCCAAGTAAACTTGGAAAAGTCACCCTTTTTTCCTTGGAGTGAGTAATAAAGCATGGACTTACTTTATGTGACCTGCCTGGTATTTTCTAGTGACCAGGATTAGCCACTTTTGGAGACACAAAGTTGGCTCCATGAATCTTTGGTCTGACCAATCATGACAAATTATTCTTATGGAGATTTATCTTCCTAACTTCTAATGTTAGCTGAATAAATTCTTTTGAAAATTGGTTCTCTATTATACAAAACACAATCATCAACTGTTTACTTACCCTTGTACTATAGGGATTCCCAGCACACCTGATCTAGATTTTAATAATCTCTAATCACAACATTAAGAAAACATTATGAAAGTAGTATAATTGTCTCAATCTTTTATTTTCTGTTTCTTGTGGGGTTTATTAATGTTTAGATATATGATTTTTCCAAAACCGATCTCCTCGTTGAAGTTAATTCTCTGCCTGCTAGAAACTAGCATGAAAACAAATCCCCTCTGAGGGTTTCCAGTGGATTCTTAAGAGTTCATAGGTTAAAACCAATTTCAGATTCTTAAAATCCTTGCCATTTTATCAAATAAGTACAGTAGTTCTTGTATGCATTTGACACAGCTGTATGGTTATGTCTGTTTGTTTTTTTATGCTTAATTTTCAAAAATATTGAAAAAAAACCCACATGTGCCCTCAATGCATAGCAGTTGCTGGCTCTAGGATAGTGTTTGTGTATTGTGTAGATCAGTTTATTTCTATGTCTCCTTCCTTCTGCCTTCCTGCAATCCTGGAACCATCAGTGCCTTGGCTCTGCGGTTTTTTTTGTCGGGTCCTGTTTTTTTCTTTTTTCCGGTGCACGAGTTTTTCCTCACGCCCTCCTGATCAGGACAATAGAGTTTGACCTCACTGGTGTTGTTCTCCCAGCTATGTAGTTGATCAGCGGTTTTAAGAAGTACGGCAATTGTGGCTGGACCATGTCCATCACGGACAGCCATAACTGCTCCCTTAGTGCCTCAGGACTGACCTTGATGCCTCTACTTGCCCGCTCTGCCCCCAGATGATGAGCATGGCGTGCAAGAATTGTGAAAGGCAATGGGAGGTACTGTTTGGCCACAAGGCTTCGGTATCATCTCTGGCATCGGTGTCAGAATTGAAGCCCTCTGAGGACACCGTGGAGAAGTCGACCTCGTGCGGTGACCGGGCTCTCTTGGAGCCGGAGGTCATGGGGTATCAGACAGGTGAGGACTCTCCCTGGAAGGACCAGACTTCATCCAAGCCATCATCAGGGGGCAATGCCAGTTCTGCAGGTAAGACCCATGTTCATCGACATTGCAGCCCTCGGCATGATTCTGAGGGTGAGGGCCAGGAGCGGCTTTCTAAGCTGTCCTGGTGGGAGGAGGCTTCTACATCCTCCGAGGACCAGAATCAAGCTCCCAAACCAGTCATCACCCAGTCTCTGCCAGTGGAACCGGTGTTGGGCCCGATTTCCTCGGTGCTGATGCTGGTTGTTTTGGGGGCTCCTCTCTTGGAAGAGAGGTTGGTAACCCTGGAGTTCAGCCTGGCTACCTACCTGGCAGAGCAGAGAGCCCCAATACCAGTAACATCTGGTTCTTTGGGGCCGACGATGGGCCCCTCCACTATGGGTACCTCACCTGCAGAGGTCCAACTGATAATGGAGCGGAATTCCCTCCAGATCATTTCCCGGGACAACTCTTCATCCTTGTTGGGGCACTGAGGGTCTCTACCCAGCACTTTGGGCTCACAGTGCAGGGAGTGCCAGACCCTGTCATCTCTACCGCCGGGGCATTGGCACGATTCCTGCCAACCCTTCAACTTTCTCTCTGATTCCAACTCAGAGTGGGAGAGGGAGGACAAGTCCCCGGACACAGCATGGCACAGGGATGTCCCCCTCAGTCCACTCGCCACTGCTGGAGCACTGTCAGTCCCCTCCTGAGGACCTCTGTTTCTTGGACTTTGTCCGACAGATGGGGAAGACATTGTCCTTCACTACTGAGGCAGAGGAGGAGCTTCAGGAAGAGGCCCTTGAGATCCTCCACTATCCTTCCCTGCCCAAGGAGGCTATCACAGTCCCGGTGCCACCACTCTTCAAGCACTTCTTGTTTAGAATGTGGAAGACCCCAGTTACGATATCCCATCATGAGCAGACATCCCAATATCGATGTGTCGTATCTGCAAGAGTCTGGGCTACAAAAAACCACAACTGCCACACAGTTCCATGGTGGTGGAATCAGCTATATGCCATATTTAGAGCCAGAAGACACACTCTTCAGTGCCTCCTGGCCGGGAAGCCTGAACCATGGATGACTTTGGTAGGACGTGCTACCAGGGCTCAATGCTTGTGGCCTGTATCCAGGCATACCAGCTGTATATGGGAATGTACCTTAGAGACCTGACAGGGCAGTTTGCCAGGTTCTGAGCTGGGCTTTCTGACGACCATCTCCAGAGTTTCAAGAACCTAGTTCCCATAGTGAAGGGGTTCTCTAAGTACGTTACTTGTGTGGCCTATGATGGCTTCGAGTCTGTGGTTCAGGTGGCTGCTGTGGGCATTAGTGCCCACCGCCTGCCATGGCTACAGACCTTTGATTTGGAGCCATGGATTCAGGATAAATTGGTCAAAGTCCTGTGCTGAAGGGACAACCTTTTCGCCGAGCCCATGACGGAGAAGGGCACAGAGATGGAGACTGAGTTGCTCACCTGACCCAGGCTCTCTAGGAAGACTGCTGATAAGAACATAAGATTTATTTATTTTATTTATTTATTTAGAGTACATTTGTATACCGCTACTTCCAGTGATCAGCAGCGGTTTACTATACATATAAGGTTCAATACAGTACAAATCAACATGATAAACATTTCGATTAAGGGGATACACACACATCACAGCAGCTGGATTACTAAATGTACACTTGATTGAAAAGGGGTGTCTTTACATATATACATATTTACAGGTCAGCGGTTGTAAATTCTCTTGTGAAGTGACTAGGGTAGGTTGTAATGAGTCTGGAAAAGGTGAGTCTTGAGCTCTTTTCTGAAGTCTTTCAAGTCGCTATTTAAACGTAGCTCGACAGGGAGCTGGTTCCAGAGAAGCGGAGCTGCGTATGAAAATGCTCTGCTGCTCGTAAATGCTTTGACCGTTCTAATGCTATTTGGGACACAGAGGGTATTGAGATTTGCTGTTCTTCTGTTTCTGTTTAGAGGTTGCGTGGTGATTAAGTTGGTGAGGTATGAAGGTGCTATATTGTGAATGAGCTTGAAAGTGGTTATTATTGTCTTGTATTTGATGCGGGCAGTAATGGGGAGCCAATGTAGCTCAGTTAGTGTTGGTGTGATGTGCTCGGCGAAGCTTTTTCTTGTGATGATTCTGGCAGTAACGTTTTGTGCCATTTGAAGTATGTTTAGGGTTTTCTTAGGTAATCCTTGCAGTATGGCGTTGCAGTAGTCCAGGTGTGGGGTGATGAGAGCTTGAGCCACTGTTCTGAAGTCAGAGTGTTCAATGATGTTACGTAGTGGTTGCAGAACTTTTAGTTTATGGAATACGGCCCGGTTGGTTAGACCAAGGTCCATCAAGCCCAGTATCCTGTTTCAAACAGTGGCCAATCTAGGTCATATGTACCTATCAGTTTCCCCAAAAGACACAGGCTCCACAATGCTTGTACTGGGTCAAGCATTGATATCCTGGGTCCCTTCTTAATAATGGTTTATGGACCTTTCCTCCAGGAACTTGTCCAAACCTTTTCTAAACCCAGCTACACTAACAGCCTTTACCACATCCTCCAGTAACAAATTCCAGAGTTTGATTACACGTTGAGTGAAAAAATATTTTCTTTTATTAGTCTTAAATATTTACCTTGTAGCTTCATTGCATGTCCCCTAGTCTTTCTATATTCTGATAACGTAAACAATCGATCTACGTTTACCCGTTCCACTCCATTCATTAATTTATAGACTTCTATCATATCTCCCCTCAGCCGTCTCTTTTCCAGGTTAAAGAGCCCTAACCTTTTTAACCTTTCTTCATAGGAGTATCCTTCCATCCCCTTTACCATTTTGATGACTCTTCTCTGAACCTTTTCTAATAACGCTATATCCTTTTAAAGATATGGCGACCAGAATTGCACACAGTATTCAAGGTGCGGTCTCATGGAATGATATAGAGGCATTATAAATCTTTTGTTTTATTTTCCATTCCTTTCCTTATGATACCTAGCATTCTATTTGCTCTCTTGGCCGCCATTGCACACTGGGCTGAGGGTTTTAACATGTTATCCACAATGACGCCTAAATCTTTCTCCTGGGTGGTGGTTCCTAAAAGTCTTTCTATCTGAAGAAGAAGGCCTATGGAAGTTAGTCCCATTATCAGGCCTACCTAGCTCCCCCACAGAGGCAGCAGGCCAAGGATCAGGGCACTTTTAGACCCAAGGCCCCCAAGCCACAGCCAGTGCTGTATCTGCAGCCACAGCCTGGGAGGGGCTTTTGACTCCAGGACCATAGCTGATCTCTCCCTGGAGGATCCCGGTCTGCGGCACATCGGCAGGCGGCTCACGTCCTTCGCCTATCATTGGCCCAGCATCACCAGTGATGCTTGGGCTCTGCAAGTGGTGAGGGAGGACTACTTCCTCCACTTCGAACAGATGCCACTTCCTGGAATAAAGGGCCAAATACAGAGGATCACTGAGTTCTTATGTACGTGCAGACTGGATAGGCCATATGGTCTTTACTACCTACCTGACTCCCTTGACTTCTTACTCTCCTGACCTTGGTCCCCAACTCAGTATGAATGCTCCTATCTTTCCTATCAGATATGGCATTCTTTCCCTTACTTCTCTACTATTTGTTTTATTGTACACCGCTCTTCTGCATATGTGAAGGGCAGTATATCAAATTCAGTAAACATAAACATATCTGCCATTGTTTTCTGTACTTCTGTTTCTATGTATTTTCCTGAGCCACATCCTCTAGTGCTTCCGTCTTTTGGGAGGTTGATTTTAACTGATCTTTAAGCTCTTCCAACTCAGTTCAAACCCCTGCTAATGGCTCCTTCTTGTTATGCAGTATTTAATAAAGCTGTAACAGCTCATTTATTAGGATTTGCAGTGCAACCTCTGAGTCTTTGGCAGTCGTCATCTTAAGTGCAGACAAGGGTTTGCATTTGATATTTTAGCTGGCTGACTGCTAGATATAGCAAAGTCCAACTTGGTTGGTTTGGAGCTTGCAATAATCCTCACTGATTTAGAAACATCAGTGGCCCAAAAGTGAATAGAAAATGGCAAATTAGATAATCTCCCGGGAGCTCAATTCCTAAGCAGCCATGTGGGTCAAGGCTCTCTGGCGTCCCCCTCCCCCCCACATCATCCTTGATGGAAGACTATCCCCAGGAACGCCCCAATGTTAGCCGGTTAGTATCAAGGCATTTAGATGGGCTAGGAGTGACATTTATGCAGTTTGCAGGTCTGCAAACCACATGCATGCTTTTGAATATGCCCCCCTCCCCTTAAGTTTCTCAGCTGCAATGTTGTTCCAGCTCAGACTTACGTTGACGTGGAACAAGGTTAAATATTTCTGGTTAATGCTGACCATTAACCAGAAAGAAACAAATATTTTTATGCCTGAGGGCTGCATAGTCAAATAACAGGTTCCCTTATATATTTGGGGAAATGGGTGTGTGCATTGGTGGGGTGGAGTTAATTAATTGAACTCCTTTGGTAACTCATTTTTTATGCTCATATATCTGTTTTTGAAGCAATGACAAATACGTACAATTTTTTTTCTGAATATCAGATTTTACCACTATTTGAGATTCTGACTCTATATTGCACCCCCCCCCCCCCCCGAGGTAAAAAAGTCAAATGACTTAAGCCCTTTAAGCTTAATGATTTCTAGTGAACTCCTAGTATTCAGCCTGTGTTGATCAGTGTTGCTGAAACCACTGGAGGCAAAAATGAAACCAGATAGTCAATGCAGGACCCTAACTGGTGTCTGACTCCATTGACTTGTTCTAACTTTATGCAGTTTACCAAACCAATTAGCCACTAACCAGATAGTCCCTGAAACCACCCTGGACCTTCCTGAAACTAATTGAACATTTGCAAGGTGGTCTGTGGGGATATTCAGTAGCATTTATAAGTTCATGTTGCTTAATATCGGTCTGAGCAAGAGTTATGCAGTATGCAGGACCTGCAAATGGCATAAACCTTTCAGAATATCGACGCCCCCACCCCCACTAATTTTTTGGATCAGTGTTTTCTGGAAAACTCTATCATGAGTGACAGTTCTTAATTAATTTTTATCAGCTGAATTTCTAATACAGAAACCTAGAACATGACAGCAGAAAAAAATAATATGGCCTTTCTAGTCTACCCATCTAAACCAACAGCCCAGTCTCTGTGATCCCGTCCTCTCCCTCCTATATCATCTGTACTTGTCCCATGAATTCTGATACTCTCCACACCTCCTTCTCTTTCACTGGGAGGCTGTTCTATGCATTTGGTGCCCATGGTATTCTTTCCGTAAAGAACTGTTTCCTTAAATTACTCCTAAGTCTATCCCTTTCACTCTTATCCTAAGATCCTTTGTTCCAGAGATGGGGTCAGTGAAAGCATATGAGGAGCCCTAGGCAAACCCTCATTGCTACTGTACCCCTGCTTCTGCTCTCGCCCCTCCGTCTCTGGGACCTGCAGTAGCGGCAATGGCTTTCAAGCAGCAACCTAGCGCTTACCCAAAGTCTCCTAAATTGCAGGGCTTGCTTTGACCAGCTGCATCCATCCCCTCAAACGCAGACTTCATGTTTGCATGGGGGCCTAGTTTGTCTAATGGGTAGTGTCAGCCCTGTCCAGAGATTCCTTTCTGTGATAAGTGACTTTATGCCTTGGAGGTATTTGAATGTAGATAATTTCTCCCTTACCCCTCTTCTCTTCCAGGGTATACATATTTAAGTCTTTAAATCTGTTCCCATATGCTTTATAATGAAGACCATTAATCAGTTTAGTAGCTGCCATCTGGACCAATTCCGTCTGGTTAAAATCCTTTTGAAGCTGCAGTCCCAACAATTGCGCATAGTACTCCAAATGAGGTCTCACCAGAGACTTATACAGGCTTGTTAGTGGTTTAGTACAGCAGTTCCAAAACTGAGGGTCACAAAATCATCAGCTGAGGTGTCAATATATCCCAGATGTCAAAAAACAAAACACTTGTATGTCTGGTGCCATGTAGCCAACCAATGTACAGAGCAAGCCCACATTTCTGCTAGCTAAAGAGAATGCAAAGAGGGGAGCCTGTTGTTCACCACCACTATCCTCCCACAAGCCTGCTGGTTGAAGAAAACAGAGAGCAAGGAACATGGTAGAGCTACTCCACCAGTGATGTCTCTGCTGTTGACCACTTTGGAATCAGTCAGTACGTGTCCCCCTCCGGCAATCGCTGTCATTGCTAGTCCCAACCTGCACCACCACAGTGATCAATTCTGCCAGCAATACTTGGCCTGCTTTAACCTGTGCTATGCAGGACCAGCCCCAGCCTTCAAGGTTTTTTTACCCTAGGTCAGTGTTTTTCAACCTTTTTTGTGCAAAGGCACACTTTTTTCATGAAAAAAATCACGAGGCACACCACCATTAGAAAATGTTAAAAAAATTTACCTCTGTGCCTATATTGAAATTCTCTTGAATAGGAATCAAACACTCACACCAACCCCCCTCCCCTGCTGGTTCACACCAACCCCCCTCCCCTGCTGGTTCACTCACACCACCCACCCCCCCTCCCCTGCTGGTTCACTCACACCACCCCCCCCCCCCTCCACTGCTGGTTCACTCGCCCACCCCCCTGTCACTTACTCACCCCTCCTGCTGGGTCACTCACTCACTTACCCCCCCCTCCCCGGCTGGTTCACTCACACCATCGCCCCCCCCCTTGCTGGTTCACTCACACCACCCCCCCCCTCCACTGCTGGTTCACTCACACTCCCCCCCCCTTGCTGGTTCACTCACACTCCCCCCCCCCTTGCTGGTTCGCTCACACACACACACACCCCCCTCTGCCCAAGCCGCTGCTTCTGCTTTGTACAGAGCAGTGGCTGCACTACACTTACATTGAAAAGTAAAGAGAAACTGTGTCAGGAGCCCTCCGGTCATCGCAGAGCCCGAGGAAGTGATGTCATGGGGGCGGGCTCCTCACAGGCTGTCTTTCCTTTTCAAATTAACTTTATTGCAGCTAAAGTTAATTTGAAAAGGAAAGACAGCCTGTGAGGAGCCCGCCCCCATGACATCACTTCCTCGGGCTCTGCATGATCGGAGGGCTCCTGACACAGTTTCTCTTTACTTTTCAATGTAAGTGTAGTGCAGCCGCTGCTCTGTACAAAGCTGAACCAGCGGCTGCACTGCTATAGGGAATCGCGATCGCGTTCGTGCCGCGGACTTCGGCACAAAAGCCGGTTTTTGGCTCTGGCCGCTCCTGATCTTGCGGCAAGAGCAAAAAACCGGCTTTTCAATGGCCGGTTTTACAACTGTGCTGGCAGCCGCCTGGCCATGGAAAAACCGGCCAGGCTGGCTGAAAACCGGCCGGTTGGCAACCCTAGTTTGTGAGCCGAGGCCACATGTTATGGATGAAATTGGAATTTTTCCCACGGCACACCAGACAATATCTCACGGCACACTAGTGTGCCACGGCACAGTGGTTGAAAAACGCTGCCCTAGGTGAACCTTAAAACTTATCCCTTCCCCCACCCTGGCTATCAGAATCAATTGTTTAGCTTTGAATAACCTGGTCTTTGCTGTTCCCCAGAAGTTGCCAACCCTAGGTGGCTGTGTAGTTTATCTCATGGTTCGAATGGCCCTGGTGCTGCTACTAAAATTACTGCTGCCTGAAATATTGCTTACTTTCCCATGGCTGAGATCACGGCTACTACTCACTTGCCAAAGGTTCTGTGTGAAGTGCTGGGTTGCATAAGAGGAGATGGCCAGAGACACCCTTGCTCTCCTCCTCCATCTGCCTTTGATTATGAAGTGGATTTGTTAAGTTTAAAAAGGGGGAGGGGAGCTTAAAAGGGAAAGGGAGAGGTAATGTGCCTGGGAGTTTGAGAAAGAGGGTCTGAGCCTGGGGATGGTGATGAGAGTCGAGGGATGAGCCTTCTAGATGTGAGAATGGGGAAGGGTGAAATTGAAGGATAAGCACAGCAGAGAAAAAGGGAATGAGCCTATGGAAGTGGGAGCTAGGAAATAAGCCCAGTGACAGTGATCCTGGCTAAGGGTTAGAGAATAGGTATGACTGTGGTGGAGAGAGAGAGAGGAGCTGGAGGATGTAACAGGGATCACCTCGGTGTGACATGAGAAAGGCTGATGAAGGTGAAGTCAGTCTGAGAGGAGGTGGGCTATGGGGTAAAGAAGGATCAGTTGTGAGGGTTAAGAGAGGAGCTAGTTGATAGAAGAAAAGTTGGTAGGGTAAGATAGAGATGGGAGAGAGGTGATCATATAGAGGATAGGGATGGGATGAGAAAGGGGATGGCACAGATGATATGTACTGAGGGATGTAATAGAAGGATCTGGGATGGTAAGAGAGTGAGGGATCAATGCTAGGAGGTGTGTGTGAGAGAAGCATGAAGGGCATGCATGTTTGGAGGAGAGAGGAAGTAACTTTTGAAATGGGCAGAGAGAGAGGCTACCAATTGACTGAGGGACAGAAGGAGGAAGAGGCTGACTGGAGAAAAGAGAGATGAGGGTAAGAGAATAAAGAAAGACAAAACATATTAAATATAATGGAAACCCATAAAATAAGGCAAAACAAAAAAAACCCAACCAAAACATAAGTCTAGTATGGGGCAGCGGAACAACGTTTTGATTCGGAGGGCCAAATAAATGAACCTCTACCCCCTCCTCCACCCTAGTTGCTGATGTGTGGAACAATGAGTTAGTTGGCTCAGGGCCTTAGTGGCCCACTCCATTTGGCTGCCAATGACTTCATACATGTCATACAATTGCTCCAGGTGGGGGGTGGGGAGAGGAGAAAGAGGCTGTGAGGATGGGTGAGTGGTGCTCTGTTTATGTGTGTGTTTGAGGGCATGCAGGATTTGGGAGGATTAAGATTGTTTTTCAATGGGTGGGGAGAAGGAATCCATGTGACTGAGAGAGAGAGAAGGGGAGGCTGATTAAAGAGAGAGGAGGAAAAGAGAGTAAAGAAGTTATATGTGTTAAATACAAAACAAAAATAAACATTAAAAACCTAAAAGATAAGGCAAAATAAAACATAAATAGGGAAAACAAACAGGCATGCCTTTGATAATGCTTTCAGGGCATGTTATGTTTTTTTTCCAATTATTGTAACATATTGAATCCTTTTTACTGTGTGGAGTGTATATGAGTATGGTAGGTGTTTGTGTGTTGGGGATTATATATGTGAATTCATGGTGTGTGGGGTAGATAATATGTGTAGGATGAGTGTATATAGATGGGAATGAGTAGGATTTTGGCCAGAGGGTTATGGTGCTGTGCATAGATCAGTGGTTCTCAACCCAGTCCTCAGGGCACACCTAGCCAGGCGGATTTTCAGGATTCTCACAATGAATATGCATGAGAGAGATTTGTATGCACAGTCTCCACTGTATATAGATCTATCTCATGCATATTTATTATGAATATCATGAAAACCCGACTTGGCTGAGTGTGCTTAGAGGACTGGATTGAGAGCCCTGGTGTAGAGGGTGTGGATGTATCTATGTCTATATGTGTGTATGGAGAAGTGGGGGAGTATAGGTGTAGGTGATTGGGCTGGAGTGGGTATGTATGTGGGGATATAGGTATGTGTAGGTGAAATGGAGGTTTTTTTGGGTGGGTTGTGGGTATGTTGGATGTGGGGAATGGGGAGTGGGAAGCAGCTGGTGGGTGGGATATGTTTGGGATATGTGTGTATAGGAGTGCAGTGTTGAGTGTATGGGTGACAGGTGAGCATGGTTTTGGGGTTTTTTATTGTGGTGTTATGTATATGTGTCAAGTGGATCAGAAGGTAACAAATTTTACTGAAACTAAGAACCACTATGAATGTTATTTGAGTATTATAGTGACCTTGGTCACCATCTGGGGTCTGTGAATTTTGGATGAGTAAAATGGGGCCAACTTGCAGAAATGTTTGGGAAACACTGGTTTAGTTATTGCAGTTCCAAATGTTTTATTTCTCTACAATAAAATTTAAAGATTGTTTATTTTAAATATCAATATTTTAATAAAAAGCAAGCATTCATCATTTTGTCTTGAAACCTCCAGATCAGAAAACAGTATTTTACATAGTAATCCTCCGATTTTGAATTCTTCCATTATCATACCATCACGCTTTTGTTCAAAGTTTTGGAAACTTTTGAAAAATGTTCCCTTGGTATCTTTTGATTATTTTGAAAATAAACAAACGCCTCTAATCTCTCCCCTCGAATTGCAGTTTAAGCCATTCAGGTTCGTTCTTTCTCTGCTTGTCCGGTTTACTGGAATTAAGCAATAGCCACATTTCTTTTTTAAAACGTGTCTGTCTGAATAAGAACCATTTTTATTTTTCCAGAGCATTATTACTAAGAGCTACATTTGGAACTGACAGGCAGGATCTGAAGCATAATGGTTTGTATTTTAATAGCATTGCTGTAGGCAACCCAGATGCTCCCTATGGCATTCTTGAGGCATTGTGCAATCAGGTAGCAGTAATATCCTAGTATCTTAAACAGCGCTCTCTGTAGCTTTGCTTGACGGGGCTGTCTGCTTTTTACACTTGATTTTTCCTATTGTGCCTTTATGCTTACCATCTGAAATAATACTAGGCTGATTTCTGATACGTTCTTGCAATGTTTTATTTCCTCTTTTTGTTCTTTCTCGAAAGGAGCTTGTGGGATAGGTGGCTAATCAGCTGTCACTAACTCGAGAGTATTTTTCCAGCTGTTCTTTAAAGAAAACATTGCAATATCAAACCACATTCTTCTTTTTATGTTGTTCCTTCCTTCAGACACTTAGCTAGATTTATGTGACGGGGGGAAAAGGTGAAATATGTTGGATCGCTCCCATTTTGGGCCTTATTCAGAAAGGGGTCTCCCCACCCCCGACACACATTTTATACTTATTAAAATTAAAAATCTTTATTGAATACAAAGTTCTTTGTCTCTAGGAAAAATTGAACTGAATATATCCAAATTATTCTGGGTTTGAAGGAGAAAATACAGTAGCTATATGGACTTAATCAAGTAGTAATTGTCTTTAAAAAGATATATATACAAGAGAAATTCTCAAGTATCTCACAGAAATTTGGTAGCGACAGTGAATGTGGCTTCTAGTTGGCTTCCAGTAGATAATCGTATTTTCACTCACTGTATGGGCTACTCGGAGAATCATCCCAATGTGGACACACTTTTTCAGTGACTCATGGAAGCCTTGGGGGTATGTTTACTAAACTCCGTTGCTGTGCGGGTCCCTGTTAGTGTGCGTGTGCCATATAAGGAGTGGGCGGTTCAGGCAGAAAGAAGAAAAAAACCCGACCGTATGTGTGCGCATCGCGCTAATTTGCGGGGCCCACATTAGCGCGTGGGAAGGCTAAGTGGAGCGCTGCTGGGCATATATCAGAACAGAGCTGTAGCACAACGGTGAACACACTAACCAATGGTGCAGGGGCCACAGGTTCAATCCCCCATTGTGCGCAACAAAAAGGCCAGCTGAGGCAACACCTTGAATGTGTAAAAGTGGTTCAGGAGGCAAAGTACATTAAGACGGCACACTGTTCATTTTGTGCGGCGCACTGTTCTTTTTGGGCGGCACAAGGCGGCGCACTAATTGTGGGCAGCAGGAGGTGGTGCGCTGATGGGCATAAGGCGGCGCACTGATGCCAAAGCAAAGGAATACAGCCACAGCACAATGGTTAAGACACTGACCAATGGTGCAGGGACCAGGGGTTCAATCCCTCACAATGCCTAGTGAAAAAGGCTAGCTGAGGCAGTATGTTATATATTGTGGAGTGCTGTAGGAGGCGTTTTAATTTTATTTTGTGATAACTACTAGCAAACGCACTCTCACAGCATATTAATATAAGGCGGCCCATAATGCACATGTTACAGTGCACCGTCCGCCAAGGCACCCTAGAATGTCCCCTATAGGGCAGCATGTATGTTGCGACACAGGGTAATGTATAGTGCACCCTATATGGCTGGCAACCGTAACGTGCCCTATACGGCGCCCCATAAAGCACCCTCAGAGGCACCTTATGGGTACAGTACGCTGAGGGTGGTATTGCTGGCAGCAACATATGTACAGTAAATTAAAATAAATCTTTGGACACCCCTATCACATAACCCCACTGTGGGTTTGAACCCATGACATCTGGCTGCACAGGCAGTGACGTAACCATTGGGCTACAGCTCTATAGCTGTAAGCAGCCCCTGGCTGGCTGCAGATAGCCTGTACGTCACCTCACTGACAGTCTGCTGTTGTGAACCACCCGTACCCATGATGCACTGCACATGCAAATCAGCTGTCCACGATTGAACACAGGATGGGAAATGCACCCCTAAAGCTCCCCTGCCTGGTAGGGGGAAGTGTCCGTGTGCACCCACACAGCACCTCGGCCTGGTAGGGTGTCCTGAGTGGGTGGACAAACGGCAAAGAGTAGCTAACCACCATCACATTGTGCGGTTACTGTGCTCACCCTGAGTGTGAGATGTTGCACCCAGGACCAGGTCCACAACATCAGCCATGGCTGAATGTGGCCATGTCAGAGCTCCAAAGCAGCAATAACCTGTGGAATAGGTAGGTGCTGCATAAACATCTTGGAGATCTCTGTCTGGCTCAGTCAGTGGGGACCCCCCCCCCACGGACAAAACAGGGCTGCCCCCCAACAGATCCCCATCCCACCCTGATGGCAGTAGAGTGGACCATCAACCCCAGTCCTGCTAGGGAACAGACCCCCTACAGGGCAGTCCAAGCAGCTCCACACACATCCATAACACACTATCAGACAGACATTAGGCCTGGATATTCATAGATGCACCCCACCACTATCTGATATTCACCTGCAGCAAGCCATCAGCCACTGCAAGGCACTCCATCACAACACATATCAGCTGTGAACAGTCTGCTGGCTGGTCCTGATGGACATGCATGCACCCACAACTGGGGTGGCAGCACACACAGGCAGATAAGTCCATGAAGAGGCCCCCACAGGATACCCATACATATCACATGGGAGAATCATAATATAGCCCTATGGGGGTGCCTAGCCATGCTGCCGTCACTGCACACTCAGGGTGAGAGTGATCCCCCAGCAGCACATACAGAGGTCACCCTGTCTGTGTAGGTGGTGGCCGGGCACTACCATGCCCCTGCCAGTGCCCTATGCCCTGTGGAGCTGCATCCTGGTCAGTCCACTCTGTCTGAGATATACCCATGGTCCCTTGCTACTCATTATGCACATTGGCAGGCCAATACTGGCAACAGTGTTGGCAGTGTGGGCTGTGGAAGGGGCATGCAGCCAACACCCACTGTATAGACAGACACACAATTCCACATCTATGCCATCATGGTGCTGCTATTGAGGAGGTAATTAGCCTTGCCCACCAAACCGGTGCTGGGCACGGCAAGGCATGGATATGCTATGCAGTACTGCTGGGGGTCACTCCCCAGGGTGGTAAACACCGTCAGAGGCAAGGGCTTGAGCACGCACCGCAAACACCGAACAGATTGTTCGGATGGGGTCAACTAGCAGTATGTGCGTAACGTATGGATATCTATCTGCCAGTACTCCTAGCAAGCGTCTCAGAGATGTGTACCGTATACCTCAGGTGTAGGGTGACATTGCTAGGGTATGCAGGTGCTAGTATTGGGAGATGCACGCAGGGTCCAATGTTCTGCCTCTCCAGGAGACATTGGCCAATGGGACCTGTGGGTGTGGGTGTGGGTGTGTCTGCCCCTGTTGGCTGCTGCTTTACGGCAGAGATTCCCAACTCCAGTCCAGGTTTGCATCACACTGATCGGGTTTACCTGCTGTTCCTCATGAATATGCAAGAGCTACATCTACATGCCATGGGGGTGGTGCATAGATATACAGCACAGGCATTTGTATGAGTGGCAGCATGGACCCTGACTGCTGTGTGGCCCACCAGGACTGCATTTGGGGGATTCTGCTCTAGGTACTGCCCCTGTACATGGTGTCTGTGCTCAGTGGGGTAAAAGATAGACGTAGTACCATTGCATATGTCCTCGCCACGAAAGGTTTGTCCTTACTATCACTGTGTAGCTGTGGGAAAAATATGTGGGAAGGATTGGTGGTAGCCCCAGCTGGGCTTTGAACCTGTGACCTTTTGTTCTTGTATGCACTGTCTGTGTACACTGCACCACCTTGTAGCCACAGATTGGCTGCATTCCCGGGAATGTCCATGCCTGTGGATCCGGCAGGACCTGTGTGTTGCAGTGGACTGTGCCAGCCTGCACATGGCTAGGCCTCTGTCCTCTGTGGCTAGCTGCCACTGCCCCCTGCACCACATGTACTCGTGCGCCAACATGCTGGCATGAGCTTCTCTCAGAAAAAGCAGATGACCTGATTGCAATGTGGCAGTACAGGACTGCATCTGTGGGACTTGGCTGTAGGTATGCCCATTGTTGTGGTGTGTGTGCGGTGTTGGGTAACATATGGGTGTTTCCCCCATGCTTATGTTCCCTGCAATACAGGGGTGTCTGCTCTATCTTTGTTTAGTGGTGGGTGAAATATATGGACTGGGCTGGCAAGTGCCCCAGCTGAGATTTGAACCTCTGGCCTTCTAGTCCTAGAGGTAATGGCTATGTCCTCTGCACCACACTATGGCTACAGAGACAGTGCAACCCCTGGAGGTAGTAAACCTGGCAAGATGGAGTCACAAACCCTGCTGTATGCATTTTTACTGTGGGCTCCTTCACCCTGTGTGGTGACAAACGTGCAAATAAAACCCGGGAATGACCACGGAACAAAGGGGGAAAACATATACCCAAGCTGGGCAACAGTGATATTAATGGGCAACCCTAGAAAACACTCCCAGGACAGCTCCAGAAAAAGGGAACTGTTTTTTGGACTAGTCTCCGCTCCGTACACCTTTCCATAAATCATTTCTTTTTATTGGAGCTTTCCTGGGTGTGTTATCTAGTTTTGCCCATCACTATAACTGTTCCCCAACTGAATTACTATTTTTCATATTTTTGTGGTGGTCATTTTCTATTTATAATTGCACTTTTGTGCTGTGCACATGTATCACACTGCTCACGTGTTTCAGGTTTCCCCGGTTTTGCTGTACATTGCTGACGGAAATGGTTTCTCTTCCCTTTAAATGCATTCTAACGCGAGTGATTCACTCGCGCTATTTATTTTTGGAAATTCAACACCGATAATGTGCGGGGCGCCTCTCCCCTCCCCTTCCCTGCCCATTAACCCCTTCTCTCCGCCCCACCGGGGCCTTCCTCCGCCCTCCGTTAGCCTTTCCACGCCTCTATCGGACATTTGCGGGCACGTACTTGTGCGGCACCCGTTACTGTGACGCGCAAGTGTGCGGGGCTTCATCGCACGTTTGCAGGGTGTTTAAGCGCTCTTAAGTACCGCTTTTAGTGCGCTATTTTGCGGCGCGCTAATTAGCGGTTTTTAGTAAACATGCCCCTTAGTCATGTGCATTCATGTCTCAGGAGTACCTTCTGGTCGTATGGCTGCAGCTACTGCTGCTACACAGATCATCTTTCTTTCTGGAACTATTTTGGAATGAATAATTTCTTGATGTGACTTTTCCTTTGTTTTTATTTTGCTCTAACCCAGGGGTCTCAAACACGCGGCCCGCGAGAGACCTTTGTGCGGCCCGCGATGCATAGGGGGAAAAAAAAAACACCCCGGCTTCTGCTGCTGCTGCCGCCGCTGCCGTGGCCGGCAATAGCAGCAATATCGCAAGTCCCGCGGGCTCCACTCCCCCCCCCCTTCCTTCCTGCTTGCCTGCCAGTTCTCCGCTTCGGCTTCGCCTTTCAGAGCCGCGAAGGGAGAGCTTCTCCCTCGCGACTCTGTTCAGCCCGCTGGGGCAGATGGGAAATTTCCCATCTGCCCCAGCGGGCTGAACAGAGTCACGAGGGAGAAGCTCTCCCTTCGCGGCTCTGAAAGCCAAAGCCGAAGCGGAGAACTGGCAGGCAAGCAGGAAGGAAGGAAGGAAGGAAGGAAGGGGGGGGGGGAACGGAGCCCGCGGGACTTGCGATATTGCTGCTATTGCCGGCCACGGCAGCGGCGGCAGCAGCAGCAGAAGCTGGGTTTTTTTTAAAGTTTAATTTTCCCGGGGGGGGGGAGGGAGGGAGGGAGCAGGACTTGATGGGGGGAGCAGGACGGGGGGGGGAGCAGGACTGGACGGGGGGGAGCAGGACTTGATGTGGGGGGGGGCAGGACTTGATGTGGGGGGGGAGCAGGACTTGATGTGTGGCTGGGGGGGGGGTAGTACTGAAAATGGGGTGATGGGGGTTAGGACTGGTAATGGACAGATGGGGGTTAGGACTGGAGGTGGTCTGATTGGGGGGCTAAGACTGAAATGGGGTTATGGGGGGGCTAAGAATGAAGATAGGGCGATGGAAGGGTTAGGCCTGGAAGTGGGCTGTTGGGGGGCTTAGGACCGATAATGGGCTAGGGGGGGGCTAGAACTGGTAATGGACTGGGGGGGGGTGCTATGACTGGAAATGGGCCGAGTAGAAGGGGGAGCTTGAACTGCAAATAGCTGATGGGGACAGGGTCTTGGAATGGTAATGGGCTGAGTGGAAGGGGGCTTGGAATGGAAATGGGCTGATGGGGAGGGGGGCTTGGAAAGGAAATGGGCTGTGAGGGGAGGGAGCTAGGACTGGAAATGGGCTGATGATGCGGGGACTAGAAGGGAGCGGATGCTGGGTGGGGCAGGAGCTAGAAGGGAGTTGATGTTGGGGGACGATTAGAATGGGATGGGGCTGGGAGAGTGAAATGGAGAGGGGAAATATATTTTGTGTGGGAGGGAAGAAAAATCTACAATTGGCCGGGTATTGGGAGAGTAAGTGGGGATTGAGGATGGAGGGGTAAAATTTGAGTGGATGAAATAGGAATGAGGAAAGAGCAAAAGGAGAATGATTAGTATGTTAAAGCAGATGTAGAGAGAATGGAAAAAAACTAGGAAAGAAGAAAGGACAAATGGACAGCAGACGATGGAGAGTTAGCAGAAGACACAAAGAAACCAGAAGAAAGTGAATGGAACAATTGCAACTGAAAAAAAAATGCACAAAAGGTAGAAAAATATCTCTTTATTTTGAATTTATTAACTGAAATATGTCAGCTCTTGGAAATGTGCATCTTTAACATCTGCACTTTATTTAATACAAGAGGAAATCAATGTATAGTTTTATTTCTACAGTGTTGTACATTCTAAGTTTGGCTTTTGGGGTTCCCAGTTTAATTGTCTTCCTGTTTCTAAATTGTGATTCCTTGTTTGGTGATGGTGTATGTTCTGCATGTGTAACTGAGCTGAGGTATTCTGTTTATGTAATTCCTATTTGACATTGCCACTTGTTTTCTTTCCCGAGTAGGTCATGTATTGTTATTCTCTGAAATGTGTTGATTTAATATTTGCAGTGTTGCCTTTTGATAGTTAGGGTATGGTGCTTTGTGAGTCCTGGTAGTGCTGTTAGGACACGGCAGGTTTGCTATGGGTTCTAAATGAGCAGTGTTTCTAGTAGTTCCTAATGTGCCTGGCGGTTGGCACTGGTTTATAGTAATGTAGAAATCTTTTAGTCTTTCTTTATCCATACACTCATTAAGAGGCATGTTTACTAAAAGTTAGTGTATGGTAACATTATGCAAATATTTATGCAAATGATGCCCTTATGCAAATGAGGCCTGCGTCTTGTGCGGCCCCCGGGTTACTCTACAAGTCCTCATTTGGCCCTCAAAGCAATTTGAGTTTGAGACCCCTGCTCTAACCCTTCCACTTCTCTTGCAGCCATTTATATGGTTATGCCCTCTCTGAATTTTTATGCACTTTCTTTAGTCTATAGCAGTATTTCTCAACCCAGTCCTCTGGGACCCCTAGTCCAGTTGGGTTTTCAGGGTATCCACAATGAATATTCATGCATGCAGATCTAGCTCATGCATATTCATTGTGGCTATCCTGAATACCTGACTGGCCTGGGGGTCCCAGAGAACTGGGTTGAGAACCACTGGTCTATAGGTTTAAGTACTTGCTGCGGTGTATCTGTCACTGCCAAGCCTGTTCTTCCCTCTGGGTGATTTTGCAACTACCTTCTCCTTCAGCAGTTTATATTGGCCAAGCCATACTGTTCTGTGAAGACAAAAATAAAATTTGGAAATTAAATTCAGTGCTCCATAGGCTTTAAACAAACTTTATTTTTATCATGTAGACTGACTCCTACTAAAGAAACACTGAATGCATTCCATATCTTGAAAATGTGAATACATTTTTGGAATAAACTACCAGCAGAGGTGGTAGAAAGCAAAACAATAAAACATGGGAGCAAGACTTTTTTAGGTATGTTAGTGACAAGAGGAAGTGCAAAGGTTGCATTGTGAGACTCAAGGGTAAAGAGGACAAATATGTAGAGGCTGATGAGGATAAAGCAGAATTGCTTAGCAAATATTTCTGTTCTGTGTTCACAGATGAAGGACTGGGAATAGAACCTCAGAAAACAAGCACAAAAAGGAATGGAAGCAGAGGGTATTGAAAGAACTTAGGAAGTGCTGGCGGCAATGCTGATTGACCTTTTCAATGCTTCCTTAGAGTTGGGAATGATCCCAGAGGACGAGATGTGCGAATGTGGTTCCTGTTCACAAAAGCAGAAAGTAAGAAAGAGGTTGGTTAGTTTGACCTCTGTGGTGAGTAAATTAATGGAAATGCTGCTAACACAGCCAATAGTACAGTTTCTAGAATCCAAGGAATTACAGGATTTGAGACAGCATGGCTTTACTAGAGGTAGGTCTTGTCAGACAAATCTGATTTTAATGACTGTGTGACCAGAGAATTAAATTGGGAGAGAATGTTAAGATGTGCGGTATACTTAGATTTCAACAAGACCTTTGACACCATTCTGCATAAACTGAGTGCCCTTGGGACGGACCCTAAAGTGTCTGGGTGAAAAACTGGTTGAGTGGGAGGTGTGAGAGTGGTAAATGGAATTCACTCTGAAAATTGGGGAATTACCAGTGGCATACTTCAGGGATCAATCTTTGGTCCTGTTCTTTATAACATTTTTGTAAGAGTTATTGCGGATGGTCTGTTGGGAAAGGTATGACTCTTTACGGATGAAATAGAAACCTGCAACAGAGTAGACATCCTGGAAGGTATGGATAACATGAGGGAAGGATCTAGCAAAGTTTGAAGAATGGTTGAGAATTTGGCAGCTAAAATTTATGCTAAAAATGCAAAGTCCTGCATTTGGGCTACAAAAACCCAAGGGAGTGGCACAGTTTAGGGGGTGAAGTATTTCAATGCACAAAAGAAGAGTCAGATTGGGAGTGATCATATTGGATGATGTTAAATGGCCAAACAGAAAAGGTGATGACAAAAAACAGAAGGATGCTTGGGTGCATTGGGAGAGGAATGGGCAGCAAGGGAAAGGGGGTTGATAATGCTTTCATACAAGACTCTAGTGAGATCTCATTTGGAGCACTGTATATACTTCTGCAGACCACACCTTTAGAAGGATAAAAACAGGATGCAGTTGGTCCAGAGAGTGGCTACGAAAATGGTCAGTGTCCTTCATCATAAAGCATATGGGGATAGACTTAAAGATCTCAATATGTATACTTTGAAGAAAAGGAGGGAGAGGTGTGACATGGCAGAGACATATAAATAACTTCATGGAACAATACTCAGGAGGTGGCCCTCTTCAAGTTGAAAGGAAGCTCTGGAACGAGGGGTAATAGGATGAAGATGGAAGGGGATAGACTCGGGAGTAATCTGAGGAAATATTTCTTTATGGAAAGAGTGATGGATGCATGGAACAGCCTCACAGTGGAGGTGGTGGAGACAAGAACTGTATATGAATTCTAGAAAGCATGGGACAAATACAAAGGATCTCTTTGGGAGAGAAAGGAATTGTAGAACTTAATAGTTCTCATGGATGGACAGATTGGATAAGCTGCATGGTCTTTTTTATGCCATCATTTTCTCTTTTTCACTGTTTGTATGTTTCATAGGACAGATATGTTGTTAGTAGCAGGGGAAAGGGAGGGTCCTAAGTATTTGTTTAAGTATGGGAACTTTTATACATATCTATTCTTTAATAAACATTCCCCAAAATTATTCAAAATGGTCAAAACACAAGTGGACTATAAGGAAGTACAGGAGAACATTGTAAGAATGGGAAAGTGGACATCTAAATGGCAGATGAAATGTAATGTACACAACATATCCAAAATGATGTATATAAGAGAAAAAAATCCAAGCTTATAGCTGCATAATGCTTAGCTGATACCTGATTAAACACGCAGGAGGAGACAGTTCACTTCTATTGTCTCTGCTAAGTAATTTCTTCCCAACCAGACAATGTCACCTCGGCTCCATACATTTGCCTACACCTTCTGTCCCATAGCCCCAGCCCCCAAACCCAGCCTCTCTCTTTAAATCAATCTCCCTTTCTGTTCCCACCACTCTCTCTCCTCCCTGTTCCCACCATTTACTCTTTCTATCTGCTTTCTCTGTCCCCACCATTCTCTCTTTCTCAATCCCCCTCCCTGTCCCCACCAGTCTCTCTCATTCCCTCCCTATCAGTCTGTCTGCTTTTTTTATCTTGTCCCCATCAATCGATCTCTATTTTTCTCTCTTTCCCCCCTAACCCTCTCCCTACTAGTCTTTCTCTCTCTCTGCAGTCAGACTATTTTTCTCTCTCTGCAGCCTCCATATGTTCTCCCTAGGCTCGATTCCTTCCTACCTTTCTCTCTTCTCAGGCTCCACATCCTCCCCTCAAGCTTTATCCCCAGGTCTTTATCCCCAAAGTCTCAAAACATTGAGAAATTGCTGTAAAATTTAAACTGTACATATAATTTTAAGGTAAACATTGCCTACCTAAACAGACATCTCTTCAACCACACTCAGTCTTTGATGCATGCTTAACATTATATCTGTAAGCCTTCACTTTCCCTGCAATTAATTTGCTTCTCCTATTAATTTAAATCTGTCTTTTGCAATGAAAATTATGCATGCCAGGCTCTTTCATCAATATGCTCATTACTCATCTTGAGAGACAGTGGGATTCTCTTCTGGGATTTCAGGGTTTGTTTTGGGTGACAGTTGCTGGAAATCTTCCACGATCTCAAGCATATGGTGGTAATATTTTTAAAAAGAAACAGCAATCAAACAGGTACCATCGGTTCTGAACACAGTGATTGGGCCAGGGCCATCCCAACCACTGGGCAAGATTATGCTGTTGCCTAGGGCAGCAGCTTCTGCGAGGCAGCTAAAAGCAGCAGTCAAAATCAAACAATAGATGTCAACAGCCACACAAACTCAAAGAACCAGCAGCACATTCTTTTACCTGCAAGGAAAGTGGGTGCATACGAAATGTGTGTGTGTGTCATTGAATCAGAGGGAATTGAGCCCTGGTCTCCTGGTTGCTGCTTAAACCACTAATGAGGTGTACCGCTCATGGATAGAATCCGCAACCTTAACTGGGGAAGCTGTGTCCCTTGCCACCAGGTCATTTGAGAGTAGATATCCAATTATGCATTTGTACAGGATTGTTGTGAGAGAGGTAGTGTTGGGATGATCATGACTGTTTAATTATCAAAATCTTGGGGGGGGGGGGGGAGTTATCCCAACCCGATTCCCATCATTCTCCCATGACTGAATTACACAGACCACATTATGCTTTGCACTGAACTGACTATCGCTTTGTATTGTTGTACTAGATTGTAAACTCGGATGAGTATTAGCTTGTAAGCTCGGATAAGCATGACTCTGATGAGCAGGGATTGTCTATTATATGTATATCTTTTATATGCATGTCATACCTATATGTATATCTTTTATATGCATGTCATACCTGTACAGCGCTGCGTGCTCGGTGCTATATAAGTGCTAAATAGTAGTAGTAGAGGAACATGTAAGGCTGAAGATCCATCTAGGGCACCCAGTACCCTTGCAATGACCCTGGTTGGTTGATAGAGATGAGGACAGTATTTGAATCCAAAAAAGCCTGGGACAAACATAGAAGATCTCTAAAGGAAAAAAGGGGACTATTGTAGTAGTTGATATGGAAGGGCAGATTAGGTAGGCCATGTGGTCTTTTTCTGCTGTTATGTTTCTATGTTTCTAACCTGTCAAAAGAACCTGACTGTGATACACGTTTAACAACTCTGCTTTCATTAGGTAACATGGGAAAAATCAAACTACAAGAGTGAAAAATTGCAACTGCAATAAACGAAAACACCTGAACTTGACATCAATCTTTCTTCCTATATTATATCTATTTATATATCTGTAAAAGAGGCATCAAAACAGCTTGAGGGCAAACTTCCACTTATCTTAGTCACCCTTTATGTCTATTTTCATCGCTTACCTCTGTAACCTTATGTTTTCTTTAATATTCTTTTTTTGCTGCAGACAGTCCTATTGTAGCCACCTATGTCTACATAGTGACTACATGTCTACATAGTGACGCTATTAATTCCAGATACTGTTTCCTATATAAAATAGACTTGAAAATATGGGCCTTTTTTTCACATAGGATCCTGTTATCAAATCAGGCCCAAAAGGTGTACTCGTACTTTTCCCTGTGTAGACTTTGATGAATTTTACAATAAAAGTACAGTATGCACATAGTTCCATGTTGAAGATTAGCCCAGGGGATATATGCACTTACATGCACACCCATTCTTAACTACACATTTGCCAGGTTAATTTACACGCATCCAGTTGAATGTTATATAATGCACGTAAATGCAAACCCCTCCCCCACTTCTCTCCAGTACAGAAACAGACTGCATGTGCAGATCAGGCATGTAATTTTATAAAAACGTGTTTCTGCAGTGCAAAATACTGCTTTAACAAGAGGAATGATTTGGAAATGACCTCACTATATTTGTATGTATCATTTAGTACAGCTTTATTTAGAAGCTCAGATGACAAGACTTCGACTTTCATACTTTGGACATATTATGTGAAGAGAGAGATCATTAGAGAAAGACATCATGCTTGGCAAGGTAGAAGGTCAATGCAAAAGAGGAAGGCCAGCAATGAGATGGATTGATACAATAACAGCAGGTATGGGTGCCAATCTGAACAATGAGTCGCCTGACTGAAGACTGAATACAGTTTAGGACAATTATCCAGAGAGTCACCATGAGTTGACACCGACTCGACAGCACTTTATTTTATTTTTTATTTTATTTATTTCTTTTTTATACTGCGCTCTTTAGAATCAGTGCGGTTTACATATATACTAACAGGTACTTTTTATTCCCTTGTCCCCGAAGGGCTCACAATCTAAGTGTACCTGAGGCAATGGAGGGTTAAGTGGCTTGCCCAAGGCCACAAGGAGTGGCCATGGGACTAGAGAACCCAGTCCCTTCGGCCTGAGGTTGCTTGTCCCCATGCGGGAATTGAACCCCCGGCCTGAGGTAACCTGTCCCAACCACTGAGCCACTCCTTCCTTAACACTTAACAACAACAACTTTTTTTTGTAAGTTAGAAAATTTAAATAAATGTGTAAATACTGCCAATTTCACAATACTCTTAATATTTTGAAAATATGTGAGTCCCATGTGCAAATTTAATCAAAACCTTTCTATCACTCTTTAGTTATAGCACAAAGTCCCTGAAACCTCATGAGGCAGATATTCAAAACAAAGCTGTACCCCTAAATTTAGGGATATGACTTAAAGCAGCATGCTCAGGTGCCAGATCTCAGATCCTGATCGGCAGCAGCGGGAATGCAAGATACTTCTGCCCTCGCCGCCAAGGCCAGTGAGGACCCATCGAAACGCTATCATGGAACATTTAAAAAGCAGCATGCTCAGGTGCTGGTTCTCCAACCCCTGATTGGCAGCAGCAGGAATGCAGGATACTCCTGCTCTCTGCTGCCAAAGCCAATCAGGATCCATTGAGACATCACCAAGGGACATTTAAAAAGCAGCGCAATCAGACGCTGGATGCCCAAACCCCGATTGGCATCAGTGGCACGGAGTGAGAATGCAGGATACTCCCGTCCCCCACCACCAAGGCCTATCAGGGTTCATCGAGACACCAGCAAGGGACATTTAAAAAGCAGAGATGTTGGATCCCCAACCCCTGATCGGCAGCAGCGACAAGGAGCAGGAACGTAGGATACTCCTGCCCTCCGCCACCAAGGCCAATCAGGGCCCATTGAGACACCAACAAGGGATATTTAAAAAGCAGCACCCTCAGGCATGCCCATGCCTGAAAGCCCGTGCCTGAGGGTCTTGCCAGAGAGCCCTTTGGCATGGCCCTTAGGCACGGGCTGTTGGTGAGGACAAACAATAGTACCAAGGTTCTCTCCCCAAACTCAAAATACAATAGATTACCCCACTAGTTGCTAAGACACAACTGCCAATCGAAGCCCCAACAACATCATCCTTCCACCAACAGACTTACCCTCAGCAACCAGAGAGTTCTATTCAAGGCAACTACGAGAAGGTAATCACCCTTCCATCACAACATGACCCCTGGCTCCAGAACACCACAGCTACATATCACAAATCTTAGCTACTGTGAGACCCACTGAATAACTTCTACTGCATGACCTATAAAGTACAAATAGCTGCAACAATAAGCAAGCAGGCAGGAGAAACCACCTAAAACATCAACATGGCATTGCTGAGACAAAGGTACGCTTCTTACCATTTTGATACTCCCACTACTTACCTGAACAATCACCCATCTCACAGCAGCAATTAGATTAAGCTATAGCAGCCAAATACCTATAATTACCAGCTATAGATGCCCTATAAATGCCACACTGACAATACAAGCCAGTCCTCAATACCAAAAATGCCACTATGCTCTAAAACACATACCACAACAAACGGTGCAGTGAGGCCACACCACGTGAACAACATGACACTCCCTATACGTTCTTACCAATGCCTACTCAGCAAGAAATAAAATTCAAACCGTGGCTGACTTTATAAATGAACATAGCCTAGAGATACTATTCATGATAGAAATGTGCTTCTTGGACACTGATTCAGTCCTACCAAACCGACTATCTCCCCTACACACATAATATTCACATCAAACAGAACCACCATCAGAGGCAGAGCAGTGTATATAATTTCTAATGAGAACTTGAAATTCAGCATCTCCAGCTCCAGTTCCACTAAAGAACTGAACACCTATACATAACAAACAGACACATCACGCTCTGTTTAGCATACCGAGCCCCTCATGTGGATACTGCAGACCTTATCACCTTACTCAAAACTGCATGCTCCTCACCACACAGTCACCAACCTCTGATAATTCTAGGAAACCTTAACCTGGCATCCTCCCCCATGTCACAATCAGCGGCCTTCCTGGAAGCCATGAACACTCTCGGATACATACAAATCATCACTGAACCAACTCACAAGAAAGGAAATGTACTGGACTTAGTATTCATACCTACATATTTTCTCTCCAATCCCCAACAATCTCCACACACAATCCTTCCTGTCCCCTTGGTCAGACTACACTGCTATTCTTTTCCCTATCCATACTACACCCCAGCAAGTGAAGCAGAAAGACACACTGCTCACGACCTGGAAATTCTGAGAATTCAACAGTGGACAATTCATTGAGGCAGTCACCCTACAACTGGACCTCATCAAATCAGCAAATTCAGACCTTGACAAAATGATAACAATCTGGAATGATGCCCTATCCGCTACAGCACTTGCACACCCAAGGAAAATAGCATCAAAACACCACACCAGTGCTCCATGGTATGACCGCACCATGAATATCGTTCCATGCTATGACTGCACCATCCTTCCTCCATTTATGAAATCAAACGTGATCATGCTTTGATTACTATTTCCAGGTGGCCCCAATACCCTTTATCTCTTGCACCAGATCTTGGGGTATGTTTACTAAACAGCGCTAACGGCGCAGCTGCGACATGTGATGTTATCGCGTGATAATGGCGCATTACCGTGCGAGAACGTCTGCTGCGGTGGTAAGGTGCGCCGAGGGTGGAGCAAGGCCCCCCAGAGGGCAGAGGAAGACTCCCCAGGGGCAGAGAGAAGGGGTCAATGGGCGGAGAGTGGACGTGGAGTGGCTCCTTGCACACTAATGCCGTGAAATAAAGCTCAGAAAATTAGCGCCAGTGAAAACCTGGCGCTAGGCACATTTGCAGGTGAGAGAAACCATTTTAGTCGGCAATGTACAGCAAAGGCAGGGAAACCCAAAAACGTGATAGTAGTGATACATGTGCAGGAGCCAAAAAAGCAAAGAAACAGATAAAATGACCAGAACCACATTTGAAATCCCAATAACCAAGCTGGCCAATAGTGATATTAATGAGAAACATAAAGCAACACTACTGACAAAGCATAAAAAAGAAGATATCATGTTTGGAAGGGTCTATTCTCAGTCCCCCTAAAAAGTGAATGATCCCACATTGATATATCGCTGATCAGGGTGTTTGTCATTTATATTGGGCAGGTTTGTTATGGCATGCAAATGTGCAGCAACAGCAGAGTGGGCACGTAGGACAGGGCAACTGTACTGATGCTGGAAATGGGATACAGAGGGCTGCAGGCGGCACATGCTGTGGTCCCGCTGGGGCACATTGCGGACTAGGCAGATGCCTAGGTGGCACATAGGAATGCCAAAACTGTAAAGCAGCAAGACAGCAACTGACGAGGGTCCAACCTGGGCACGAGTGTGTTCCCCACAGTGTCCCAGGGGATATTACCCAGCAGGTACCCCCAAGGGCACAGAACATTGGCAGGCGGTGCCGGGGGGAAGCGTGCATGTCCATTTAGGCACCGCCACCCGAGAACCCACACCATAGGCAGCTGCCTACCGGCATACTGGCTGGCCTGGGACTGCGCACCACCAGCACCACCGGCATAAGGGCATGTCAGCATGGTGGCGGAGGGGTGCTGATGGTGGAGGGGGCAGTGGCAGCTGCCCACAGCAGACCACAGCCAAGCCCCATTTAGGTGTGTGCCATGCACTGCAACAGACAAGATCTGTCTGACGTACAATCATGGTATCCCCAGGGAATGATCTGACTCTGTGTCAACAGTGTGGTGCAGTACACACAGCCAGTGTGTTCAGGGGCAGAGGGTCACAGGTTCAAGTCCCAGCTGTAGCCCCTGCAAACCATGTCCCCATATTTTATGCAGTAGTAAACCATGGTAATAAAGACAGAACCTTTCTTGCAGAGAAATGAAACATGCCATAAATGCCTATATGTCACCCTACAGAACACAGACACCATAAACATGTGCAATCCCTAGAGCAGAGTGTCCCACCTGCAGTCCTGGAGGGCCAAACACCATTCAGGTTGTCAGGATGTCCCTAATAAATATGCATGAGATGTATTTTTTGATGAGGAGAGCATCCAAAAACAGATGGAGATAATTTCTGCCTTTAAAACAAGTGACAGACAAGCTGTGCACAGAGCTTGCAGAGCAGGAAAGAAAAAAAATCCTGTCTCTGCTCAGGCTAATCCACGCCCAGACTCTGAAGTGGGGGCAGGCTTAGATACTGATTGGAAAGGCCTGTGCAAAGGCAAGGGTGTGGCAGGGAAGAAACGGTTTTTAAGACCTCACTCTGACCAGAGAAGAGGGAAGGAAGGGAGAGTCACTTCCACAGGAGAAGGAGAGATCCTGGAGCAAGGGGATTCCAGTGGGAAGAGATATCCCAGAGCCCTGGGAGATCCTGGAGAGGAAGAAGGATTCCAGGAAGGCTTTCAGGAGAGATCTCATGAGAGAAGGAGTGGAGAAAGACACAAGAAGTCTGACTTCCAGAAACTGAAAGAGGTCAGTAGAAAAGGAAGCAGTGGATGTCTGAGAAATGCTTCTAGAAGTGAAGCCAACAGATGTATAGCTGAACAGCTTACAGATGAACAGGAACAGTTTGCAACAGCTAGTGTACAAGAGCCAGACCTGAGCCCTACAACTGCCAGAAGGTGGGTGGAGACGCTTGAGAGTGGAAAAAGCCAAACCCCAGCAGTGGGCAGAGCAGCTGAGCTAAAAACACTAGAAACATTAGCACAAGTGTTCCCTGAGAGAAAGGCTTATTCTCCCAAAGTAACTGTGCCCAATCAGAAAGATTTGCTGTGGAGCCAGTTTCAAAAGTTCCTACAAGACAGAGAAGCTGAGGAAGCTTTTAAGACTGTAGAAGGCAATGAGCATTCTTTAGCCCAGGAGGAAATGCAGGTCAATTCTTATGTGCCAGAGTCTGACCTAGGAATCTCTCCAATGGATTGCTCATTCTGTTTAAAAGAAGACTGAGCCTTACTAAGCAGAGCTGAGAAAGAGTGAGAAGCTGTATTGTGCATAACTCTGTAACTGCTAATAGTCTTCTAAAAGCCAAGGATGTGTTTTACCAAGTGAGAATTTTCTTCTAAAGCAAAGAAGCTGTGTGTTACCAGAAGTTTGTTTGAACTGGGAAAACCACAGTTGTGCAAAAGCTGTGTGTTATCAGAAGTTTGTTTAAAAGGGAAAACAACAGTTTTCAGTTGCCAGTTATCTTCTGTTATCCTTTGTGTTGGAGAAGTATCCTAATGCCTTGTGTTTGAATTTTAATGCCTTGGAAATCCTCATAGAAAAATAAATATTCTTGTATGCCTTACCAACGGTCTCACACTACATTTTGTCCTTGCTCAAGAAAAGCCTAACTACAAGTCCCAGAATTCCACTGGGAACAGTCAGAAAAGCTTTATTTAAGGACATTACAAGGCAGCCCTATGCCTGTGAGCCCTAGGCCCCAGGCTAGGGTCCCACAATTTACATGCACCACCCCCATTGTATGCACATGTATTGTGGTGGAGAAGCAGCCGCTGAGGGCAGAAAAAAAAGGGAAAACTGCCTTTTTTTTCTTTTACCCATAAAACTGCAGGCACTGAAAGGGTTAACACCAACACTAAAGGTAAAGATTTCTCACAGAGAAGTGTAGACCTAAGCACACGCCTTGTTCCCATGGAGATAGAAGGAGGAGAAGGGAGTGGTTTGGGGGTGGAGTCAAAGGGGATAGGACAGCCCCAAACATTTAGGAACGGAAGCTGCACTTATACAGCAGAGAAGGGGAGAGAGAAGGAGAGGGAACCGTATGAGAGAGAGAGGACACAGACACAGAGGACACGAGAGTTCCAGGAAGGAAGGACAAGAAACCCATGGAAATCCCTTGCACAGAAGCAATTGAGAACCAGGAGCAAAGAGCTGACAAGGCCAGTGGAAAGCTCAGGGGAGGAGTCCTCAGAGGAGGAAATATTCTCCAAGAGTTCATGGCTCAACTCTTCTCCTAGTAAGGAATCTATAAGGAGGAAAAGCAGCACTAATAAGGTGAGCCCTTTACAACGTTTGAAAGGCTTATTAGACAAAGAGGGTTTTTCCTGCCCTTCCCCCACAAGCTCACACACTGTTAAGGGTACCTGGGAGAAGCTCCTAAAGGCTGTGCAAGCTAGTGAGGCTTTTCAGGAAGATACCAGGGGAAACAGTGACCAAGAAGAGTCTAGTGTGGAGGATATGGACTTGGGAGACACTGTGGATTTAGACAATGTCTCAGACATGGAAATAAGCTGTGCAATCTGTGCTAAAGAAGTATAAAGGAACCAAATAGGCTTTGAAAGCAGAAAGAAACCCAGCTGGTCTTGATTACTGAATGCATCTGTGTTACCTCGTGCTAAGTAAAAGAACTGAAGGAAGTTTGGTCATCTGGAATGAACCAGAAGTTCTTTTACAAGGACATTTTAAAGCCCATTACTTTTTAGCTGTGCTTTTAAAAGTAGCTGTCCTGTTTAAAACTGCTTGGGAAGAAGCTGTGCTGAAAGTTTGTGTTATAATTGGAAAAGAATTCTATTGCTTGTGAAAGTATCTAGGTGGGCCAGGAAGTCTTGCTACACCTACTGTGAAGTAACAGAGGGTGGTATAGCGCCTCCTGGAGACCAGGAAACAGAATACTGCTGAAAATAGAGTTTTACCAGAAAGCAAGTTTAAAAGCTGTATCAAGCCAAGGACTGTATAATAGGCTTGTGTGCTGTTATTTGGAGAAGTATCCTGAATTTTGTTTTGGTCAACTTCAATCAATTCATGTCAAAGAATTGAACCGGTTAGGAAATCCTTGTTTCTAAAAATAAAGAAATATTCCTGCGACCTTTGCACTTGGCTCTAATCCTTTCGGGGACACAACTACATGCTATTGGGCTAATTTCAACAAAGGACAATCGGCGCCTCCCCTGTAGCCCTAGGCCACCGCCTGGCCACACGGGGGCGCGCCGACAGTATCCATGTATATTCAGTAGGGACAGCATGAAGACCTGAACCGTGTTTGGCCCACCCAGACCGGAGTTGGGAACCTCTGCCCTAGAGCAGCGGCACAAACACCCACACCCACAGGCTCCACTATCCAATGCCTCATGGAGAGTCAGGCCGTTGGGCCCTGCGCAGACTAGCATCTCCCAATACTAGCAACTGCATACCTTAGCAATGCCGTTCTAAACTTGGGAACACGTTCCACATATATCAAAAGGTCGCTATGATCAATGTCAGATAACACATCCTATGTTAAACACAATTTGTTGACAGAGATTCATCATAGCAACCTTTCTGATATCTGTGGAGTGTGGTTCAGTGTATGTTCCAGACAGTGTTTTCCACCCGGGGAGTGACCCCAACAGTATTGCGTACCATAGCAATGCCTGCACTGTGCCCAGGACTGGTGTGGCGGCCAGGGCTGCAAACCACCTCTATCCTTGCACAATGCTGAAATAGGTGTGGGAGTGTGTGTATGTCTATCCAGTGTGTTGTGGCTGCCTACACCTTACTGAGCCCACAATGCTTGCACTGTTTCCAGTGTTAGCCTGTCAATGTGCATAATGAGGAGCAAGGTACCGTGGGTATGGCCTGGACAGGGCAGCCTGGGCAGGATGCATCTGCACAGGGCATAGGGCAATGGCTGAGACATTGTAGTGCCCGACCACCACCTGCAAGGACAGGGTGGCCACAACATGTCATGCTGGGAGGTCACGCTGACCCTGACTGAGCAGTGATCCTGGCATGGCTAGGTTACCCCATAGTGCCATACAGTATATCTTTCAGGTGATATCAATGGGTTCCCTGTTCTGGGGTCCAATCACTGATATACCTGCTTGTTGTGTGGGCTCGCATCCCATTTTGGGTGCATGCAGTTCCTCCAGGAACATGCACTATGTACTAGCTAGCAGACCGTCTGCAGTTAGCGTGTGTATGGCTGGAGCACCTTGCAGGGTGAAGACTGACAGTGCCCACTGTTGGTCAATGTCAGATGGTGGTGGGGGGCATCTGAACATATACAGGCCTACTGCCTGTCTGCCAGTGCCCTGTGTGATACAAACAGATCTGCATCCAGTGCTTTGGAGGGCGCCCTCTCCCCTACAGGACCGGGGTAGCTGGTCCCACAGCCCTTCATCATGTCACTGCACTGCCGCCATTGAAAAGATGTAGAGTGGGGCTGTTGGAGGCAGATTCTGTCCCCCCACCCTGGCCCCAAGAGGGTGGGTCTGTAGGCGCTGCCCCCTAATCCACATGTGGGTCCAGACACCCCCCTGCCCTATAGGGCGCAGTAGGTGATGGCAATGAGGTGAGGGTGTTTCTGCTGGCAGCACAGATTGTAGAGATGTTACACTGTTACATGCAGCAAAAGAGATTACCTCAGACAGCCATAGCAGATGAGACCCCTGAGGGATCGAACCCATGAGCTCTGGCTTGTTGGTCATTGTATTAACCAGTAGGCTACAGCTCTATACACCTTCTCATAGCACTGCCACGAAGTTAAGGTTACCGCGCTTAAACAGCCAACGCGCCCCCTATTGTGCGATACACAGTGCAATGGACGCCGGCATGCCGACCTCCCTATATGGCATTGCTCACGTCATGGCTAGGGGTTTCACTGCCAATATTAGGATGGTGCACACATACCCCATAGCAAATAGCAGTGTGTCCCCCAAAACAAAACCATAAGGTATCCTGTAAAGTGCCATAGCTGTGGGTCTACCCCATCCCAGGAAGCACAGCTGACATTTACTGGGTTGACCTGCAGTTGCTGTGTAGTCAGCCTGTGCTTTGAGAAGAGGCATAGCACACTGGTTAATACGATGCCCTCAGAGTCACTGCTCATGGGTTCAAATACCCACTGCAGCAAAAGTAAGATGTGTGTTAGTAACAGTCAGACACATCCCCACAAACAGTGACACAAGCCGAATACACTATAACCTTTGTCCCATCCCCAAAGGAGAGGCCTGGCATGGCGTTACATCTCCGAAAACACAGCAGAAGGCACCCATAGCTGAGGCGCAGCAGATGCGTCCCAGGCCAAACAGCATAAGTAATGCAATGCTGTAAACCAAAGCCAGCCACCATAGCCACCAATCTCAGTATCCAACGTGTAATAATGCAGCCCCAGAGATACTTTTCCATGTGGCGTCCGTGACACGTGCACGTTGTGTGCGTGGCATAGTAATGCGCGGTATGGCATATGCACGATACTGCGCATGCGTGCGTCACCAACACATGGGCATCCCTCAAAATGGCGACGCGATCCCACAAGCCAGCCTTTAGCCGCCACGACCTACAACAGCTGGTAGCCCTAATATGCACCAGGCAATCGGTTCTATTTACAGTATATCTCCTGGGAGCATTTCATAGCTTTGCTGATACAGTAATCAGGCGTATCAGCCTATTACTATACCGATGACATCCTCCTTATACATCACACTTCTTCCGCTCATCCAGATATCACTCCCCTCAATGATTGTTTATCTTTAATTTGTACCTGGCTCTCTACTAACTGTCTCTTTCTCGACATCACCAAGGCTTCTGCCCTCTGGTTCCCACATGGTTCTGCCTGATCATCCCTCGCTCCTTCTCTCTCAGGTGTTCCAATCACTCTTGTATCTAAGCTCTGTTATTTGGGTGTCTTACTTGATAGCAATCTCTCATTTCACGACCACATTTCTCAGGTATTCCGGCGCTCCTTTTTCTATCTTCGGCGCATCCGCGCCATTAGACCATCCTCTCAAGCCCTGTCCACTCTTCTTCTCTCCCTAGTGATCTTCAGATTAGGTTTCTGCAACTTTGTACTCACTGGAGTCCCTAAATACCAATGACGTAGGATACAGCTAATACAGAATACAGCAGCCCGGCTGATATCTTATGCTTCCCTCCGAGATCACATCATCCCTATTCTTTTTCGTCTTCACTGGCTACTGTTAGACTTCTGGATAAAATTCAAGGTTCTCACACTGATGCACCAAGCTATGCACATTCATTTTATCATTCGTTCATTTTTCATTTTTTTGTTCATTTTTTTTATTCATTCATTTTTTCGTTCATTTGTTCTTTCATTCGTTCATTTTTCATTTTTTTCGTTCATTCGTTCATTTTTTTATTTGTTCATTTTTTCGTTCATTCATTCTTTCGTTCGTTCATTTTTTCATTCATTCGTTCATTCATTCATCATTTTTTAATTCATTTTTTCTTTTTTCATTCATTCGTGCTTTTTTCATTCGTTCATTTTTCATTTTTTCGTTGATTTTTACGTTCTTTCATTCGTTCATTTTTTTGTTCATTTCTTTTTCATTTTTTCGTTCTTTTTTTCATTTGTTTTTCTTTTTCGTTCATTTGTTCGTTTCATTCCTTCATTTCTAGAATGACTGAACACAAAAATGAAAAAATGAACGAACGAAAAAATGAATGCATGAAAAAAGAACGAATGAATGAAAAAAATGAAAAATATAAACAAATGAAAAAAAGAACGAATGAACGAAAAAATGAAAAATAAGATGTATTTGTGGGCGGATCCAAGATGGCGGATGGATGAGAGCTAGTGTGTGGCGGCTTTTTTCTTCTCTCTGATATGGGCAAAAGGAAAGCTAAAGGGCCTAAAAAGCCCTCCTCTGGCCCGGCAGCCCCTTCTGCATCTTCTTCTTGAGCGGTTGGTCCGCTTGATGCTTTTGTTACGCCGCTACAGCAGTCGGGTGAGCCGGTGGAAGAGAGTCCCTCTGTCCTCTTGTTGAAGTGGGAAAGCTCGCTGGAGGGCTCGGGTCCGGAGATCTCATCACTGGAGCAGTGGCGGCCTCCCAAGGATCCCCTGCCGAGAAGAAGTCCAGTGCAACAGGAGGTAGCTCCTCCCTCCGAAGTGAGAGAAGGAGCTGAGAGCGGAGGGTCGGCTGCACTGAGGAGTAGTGAAGCGTCTGCATCAGCTTCCCCCTCGAGTTTGGAGATTCCTTCTATGCAGAGGTCGGTTTCCAGGATGGCGGGTGCCTTCTCTGTGATCGAGGCAGAGGGATTGGAGCAGCGTGAGTCAGAAAACAGTTCTGTGCAGGCACAAACTTTTACTTTTGCCTTTGAGAGACAGGCTGTTTTTACTCTTGAGTCTATTTGGCCGGAAATAGTTAAATTAGGGGAACTTTTTGCTCCCCAAATGGGGACTCTTGCGGCTAAGTCTCAGGAGTTTGCAGTTTCTCTCCAACAGCACTCCGAGGAACTCTCTGTTTTACAAACATTTGTGGTAGAATTGAAGCAAAAAGTATCTGTAAATGAAGAAGGTATATCTTATCAGAAAGACTCGCTGGCTTTAAAAGCTCGGATTGAGATGTTGGAGAATGTTTCCAGATATTCTAATCTCCGATTAATTAACTTTCCAAAGACTTCTGGTATATCCGCGAAAGAGATGTTTCGTAAATATTTAGTGAAAGTTTTGGATGTACCTATTGATTCCCACCCTCCTATGGTTAAGTTGTATTATTTACCTCAGGGGAGAAAGGTTTTGGGTGGTGGAGCTATAGAGGGCGTGGATCAAAGTGATGTATTAGATGTGTCAGCTATTTTGGAAACATCTTTATCTGATTCTGTTTCTTCTTCTACTTTGATAGCAACCTTTGCTCTTGCTTCTGATAGAGATTGGTTTCTGCGTGTATTTTTTAGGAAATGAACTGTACCTTTTCTTGTGTTACAGGTTAGAGTTTTCCCAGATTTATCCAAAGAAACTCAGAGATGTAGAAAAGAATTTTTACTACTTCGTCCCGGAGTTTTGCTGTTGGGGGGTGTATTTTTTTCTGAAATTTCCCTGCAAATGTATGGTTAGAATTAATGCTCAGTCATATATTTTCTTTGAGCCTTCACAATTGCTTGCTTTTCTGAGTGCCCGCCACCCTCCCGAGATAGTCCTCGACCCACTGCAATAGTTTAGTCCTGGCTGTTTGTTCTCATCTAGTTTTTCTTCTCAGATTTCTTAGTTTAGTGAGGCTAATGGATCTCCCTCTTTTTGGTGGGCTATAGTTAGGGGCTGGTTTTTGTTTTCCTCATATTTGTTTTTCTTCTTTGTATAATATTGATTGTATCAATATTATTGAATTGCTGCCATGCTTCCTAAATTTCCATGCAAGTATTGTATGTGCTTGTATTTATTGTAAAAGTGATAAAGACTAAGGGGGATGTTTACTAAAATCCGCAAATGTGCGCGCCGCAAAATAGCGCACGGAAACGCGGCACTGAAACGTGAATAAATGCATTTAAACGCCCCGCACACGTGTGTGTCACCCCCGCAAAGGTGCGCGGCACACTAACGGGCCCCGTACAAGTGCGGGCCCGCAAATGTCCGATAGAGGCGTGGAACGGCCAAAGGAGGGCGGAGGAAGGCACCGGAGGGGCGGAGGGACGGGGTCAATGGGTGGAGAGTGGGAGGGGAGAGGCTCCCCGCACAGTATCGGGCTCGAATTTCCATGAAAAAAATAGCGCGAGTGAAACACTCGCGGTAGAGGGCATTTAAAGGGAAGAGAAACCATTTCCGTCAGCAATGTACAGGAAAACCGGGGAAACCTAAAAAACGTCAGCAGTGTGATATATGTGCACAGCACAAAAGTGAAATTAAAAATAGAAAAGGACCACCACAAAAATATTTAAAATAGTAAGTCAGCTGGGGAACAGCTATAGTAAAGAGCAAAACAAACAAACACACCCAGGAAAGCTCCAAAAAAAAGAAATTAATATTGGAAGTGTCCAAGGAGTGGAGACCTATCCAAAAACACATCTCCTGTTTATGGAGTTTCCCTGGGAGTGGTGTCATATGGTTACTTATCAATATCCCTGTTGCCCAGTTCGGTTATATTCCAACCCCCTGTTCACGTGGTCATTTCTGGGGTTCATTTGAACGTTTGTCACCAGACAGGGTGAATGAGCGCACAGTAAAAATGTGAAGAGCAGGTTGTGCAACTCCATCCTGCAAGGCTAACTATCCCCAGGGACTGCACTGTCTCTGTGGCCACAGTGTGGTGCAGCAGACAGAGCCAGTACCTCTAGGACCATAAGCCAGAGGATCAAATCCCAGCTGGGGGTCCTGCCAGCCCATTCCCATATTTTATCCACCACTAAACAAAGATAGCACAGACACCCCTGTATTGCAGGGAACATAAGCATGGTGCAAACACCCATATATTGCCCTACACCGCACAAACACCATAACAATGTGCATTACCTACAGCCCAGTCCCCCAAATGCAGTCCTGGAGTGCCACAACGCAATCAGGTCATATGCTTTCCCTGAGAGAAGGACATGCCAGCATGTTGGCGGACGAGTACAGGTGGTGGAGGGGCAGTGGCTGCTAGCCACAGAAGACAGTGGCCTAGCCATGTGCAGGTTGGCACCGTCCACCGCAACAGACAGGCCCTTTTGGATGTACAGTCATGGACTGCAGCCTATCTGTGGCAACACGGTTGTGCAGTGCACACAGACAGTGTATGCAAGAACAGAAGGTCACCAGTTCAAAGCCCAGCTAGAGTCACTGGCAATCCTCTCCACATATATTTCCCACACCTACGCCGTGATGGTAAGGACAAACCATTCCTGTTGAGGACATACACATTGGTAATACCCTCTCTTTTACCCCACCGAGCACAGACACCATGAACTGGTGCATTACCCAGAGCACAGTCTCCCAAATGCAATCCTGGAGGGCCACACAGCATTCCGGTTCCATGCTGCCCCTAACAGAAATGCCAGTGCTGCATATCTCTGCACCACCCCCATGGCATGTAGATGTAGCTCAGGTATATTCATGAGGGACAGCAGGAAAACCCAAATAGTGGTTGGCACACCAGGACTGGATTTGGGAACCTCTGCCGTAAAGCAGCAGCCAACAGGGGCAGACACATCCACACCCACACCCACAGGCCCCATTGGCCAATGCCCCCTGGAGAGGCAGGACATTGGGCCCTGTGTGCATCTCCCATCACTAGCACCTGCATTCCTTAGCAATGCCACCCTATACCTGGGTACACGGTACACAGCTCTCAAATGTTTGCTTTGAGTACAGGTAGATAGACATTCCTACGTAAAGCACCTTTTGCTTTTTGAGCACCATCAGAAACAAATAGTAATACAGCTGGGGAATACTGATACTATTAATGGGCAATACTAAAAAACACACCCAGGAAAGCTCCAATAAATATAAATGATGTCTGGAAGGGGTTACGGAGTGGAGATCCATCCAAAATACATCTCTGTGTGTCTGAGCTGTCCTGGGAGTGTATGTTATGGTTGGCCATTAACATCACTGTTGCCCAGCTTGGTTATATTCAGTCCTCATTTTATTTGCTGTCAGTAGTGGGGTTTATTTGCACCTTTGTCACCAGACAAGGTCACAGAGCCCACATTACAAATGTGCAGAGCAGGCTGTATGACTCATTTGTTCAGGTCTCCCATCCCCAGGGACTGCACTGTCTCAGTGACCACAGTGTGGTGCAGTGGACAAAGCCAGTACCTCTAGGACCAGAGGGTCATAGGTTCAAATCCCAGCTGGGTCCCCTGCCAGCCCAGTCCCCATATTTTACCCACCACGAAACAGAGAGAGTGAAGACACCCATTTATGTCTGAGAACACAAGCATGGTGCAGACACCCATTTTGTACCCAACACTGCACACACACCATAACAATGGGCATTACCAACAGCCGACTCCACCAAATGCAGTCCTGGAGTGCCACAACCCAATCATGTCATCTGCTTTCCCAAGATAAGCACATGCCAGCATGTTGGTGGAAGGGTACAGGTGGTGGAGGGGGAAGTGCCTGCTATCCACAGAGGACAGTGGCCTAGCCATGTGCAGGCTGGCACCGTCCACTAAAACAGATAGGCCCTGTTGGATGTACAGTCATGGACGTCCCAGGGAATCCAGCACATCTGTGGCAACACAGTGGTGCACTGCACACAGACAGTGTGTGCAAGAACAGAAGGTCACAGGTTCAAAGCCCTGCCAATCCTGTCCATCTATTTTCCCCACAACTAAACCGTGAGAGTACAGACAATCCTTTATTGCTGGTGATATACGCATTGGTCACACGCCTATTTCTCACCCCACTGAGCACAGATACCATGACCAGGGGCATTACCTAGAGCAGAGTCCCACAAATGCAGTCCTGGAGGACGACACACCATTAAGCTTCAATGCTGCCACTCACACAAATGCCTGTGCTGTATCTCTCTGCACCACCCCCATGGCATGTAGATGTAGCTCATGCATATTCATGAGTGACAGCAGGGAAACCCGAACAGTGTCTTGCAACCCTGGACTTGATTTGGGAAACTCTGCCATAAAGCAACAGCCAACAGGGGCAGACACACCCACACCCATACCCACAGGCCCCATTGGTCAATGCCCCCTGGAGAGGCACGACATTGGGCCCTGCGTGCAGCTCCCAATACTAGCATGTGCATACTGTAGCAATGTCACCCTACACCTGGGGATACGGTACACAGCTCTCAAATGCATGCTATGAGTACTGGCAGATAGATATCCCTACGTTACGCACAGTCTGCTCTTTGAGCTCCCTCATGACAATCTTCATGTTGTCTGCAGTGGGTGCCTCAGGTCTGGGCCCTGACAGTGTTTACCACCCTGGGGAGTGACTCCCAACAGTATTGCGTACCATATCCATGCCTGTACTGTGCGCAGGACTGGTGTGGTGGCCAATGCTGACAAACGCCTCCATAGTAGCACAATGCTGGCATATGTGTGGGAGTGTGTGTCTGACTATAAAGTGTGTGTTAGCTGCAAACACCTTCCACAGCCCACACTGCCAGCACTGTTGCCAGTATTGTCATGCCAATGTGCATAATGAGCAGCAAGGTACCATGGGTATAGCTCAGACAGGGTGGGCTGGCCAGGATGCATCTGCACAGGGCAGAGGGCACTGGCTGGGACATTGTAGTGGCTGGCCACCACCTACACATACAGGGTGGCCTCTCTATGTGCTGCTGGGGTTGCACTACACCCTGACTGTGCAGTGACGACAGCATGGCTAGGCACCCCCATAGTGCTACATAGTATGTCTGTCATGTGATATATATGTGGGTCTTGTTTTGGGGCCCAGTCACTGACTTATCTGCTGGTGTGCACTGTCATCCCAGTTCTGGGTGCATGCATTTCCAACAGGACTAACTAGCAGACTGTGTTCAGCTGGTCTGTATCCTGATGGAGCGCCTTGCAGAGTGCAGCAGCTGATGGCTTGCTGCAGGAGAATATCAGATAGTGGTGGGGTGCAACTTAGCATATCCAGGCTCAATGTCTGTCAGATATTGTGTAATGGATGTGTATAGAGCTGCAGTGACTGCCCTGTAGGGTGTCTCATCACTAGCAGGACTGGGGTTGATGGTCCACTCCCCTGCCACCATTGCAGGGAGGTAGCATGTTGATAGGAGACCTTGTTTTCCAATCTGGAGGGGGAGAAATGGTGGTACATAGCCCACCTAGGTGTCCATGAGGGGGTCCCTTGACCCTGATGGTAAGAGATATCAAAGGTGTGTTTGCATAAATTAGCATATCCAGGCCTAATGTCTGTCAGATATTGTGTCAGGGATGTGTTTAGAGCTGGCAGGACTGCCCTGTAGGGTGTCCCTTGCCCAGCAGGACTGGGGTTGATGGTCCACTCCACTGCAGGGAGGTAGCATGTTGATAGCAGACCCTGTCATTCAAACTTGGGGCAAAGGGGAGAAATGGTGGTATATAGTCCACATGGGTGTCCATGAGGGGTTCCCCTGACTCAGACTGACAGAGAAATCCAACATGCTTCTGCAGAAACAACCTATCTCACTTAGTAAGATTGCTTTGGAGATCTGGCATGGCCTCATTCCACCATGGAGGGTGGTGTGGACCTAGTCCTGGGTGCCCCATCGCACCCTCAGGGTGAGCACAGTACCCGCACAATGTGACGGTGTGTAGGTACTCTGTGCCAGTACAACACCCACTCAGTACACCCTACCAGGCAGAGGTGATGTGTGGGTGCACACGGCCACATCCCCATACCAGGCCGGGAGCTGTTGGGTTGCATACCCCATCTTGTGTGCATCTGTGGACAGGTGATTTGCATGTGCAGTGCATCATGGGTAGGGGTGGCCTAACCCTATCCTGTTCACAACAGCAGACTATCTGTGAGGTGACATGCAGGCTCTCTGCAGCCAGCCAGGGGCTTGTATACAGCTACAGAGCTGTAGCCCAATGGTTACGTCACTGCATGTGCAACCAGAGGTCATGGGTTCAAACCCACAGCAGGGTTATGTGATTGGGTTGTCCAGAGCATCACCCATTTTCTAATGTACATATTTTTATGGAAGAAAGAACACCCTCGGTGTACTGTACCCATAAGGTGCCTCTGAGGGTGCTTAATAGGGTGCCTTATAGGACACCTTATGGTTGCCATCAAAATAGGGTGCACTGTACATTATCCTGTGTCGCAACATATATGGTGCCCTATAGGGGACATTCTAGGGTGCCGTGGCGGATAGTGCACTGTAACATGTGGCCCATGGGCCGCCGTATGTTAACACGCTGTGAGAGTGCGTTTGCTAGTAGTGACAATAACATAAAATTAAAAAGACTCATACAGCACTCCCCACTATAATACATACTGCCTCAGCCAGCTGTCTTCACTGGGTACTGTGGGGGATTGAGCCCCTGAACCCCACACCATTGGTCAGTGTTTTAACCATTGTGCTGTGTCTCTGTTCCTGTGTGGAGATATCATCGCGCCGCCTTATGCTGCTAAAAATAACTGTGCGCCACCCAAAGTAACAGTGCACCACACTAAATTCATATGCCTCCTGTTGCACCTTTATCCATTAGGGTTCATGGCTCAATCAGCCTTTTTCCTTGCGCACAATGGGGTATTGAACCCGTGGACCCTGTACCATTGGTTAGTGTCTTCACCATTGTGCTACGGCTCTGTTCCTGTGGATGGACATTTGTGCACAGCCTTCTGCCGTCCACAATTAACAGCGCGACGCCTACTGCTGCCAGAACCGCACAGGATAAACAGCGCGCGGCCTGCTGCCGCACAACATTTACAGCGCATCGCCTAATGCACACCAGATATGGCCATGCAATGCATAATGAGACACAAAATACGTTGCTGCCACCCAAACGTTACAGCACGACGCCTACAGACGCCCTAAATTAGTGTGCCTCCCAAAATAATGTGTTAACCATTACTATTCATGCCTTAGCCAGCCTTTTGGGTTTGCACACACTGGGGGATTGAACCCGTGGACCCTGTACCATTGGTTAGTGTCTTCACCATTGTGCTACGGCTCTGTTCCTCTATGTGCCCAGCAGCGTCCCACTTAGTCTTTCCATGCGCTAATGTGAGCCCTGCACAGGTGCGCGACGCGCACACGTACGGTCGTTTTTTTTTCATCTTTTTCTGCCTGACCCGCCCACTCCTTATATGACACACGCACACTAACGGGGACCCGCACAGCAACGGGGTTTAGTAAACATACCCCTAAATTTAAAAAAAAAATAAACAAATAAAAAAAAGAACGAATGAATGAAAAAATGAACCTCAGGCAGAGAATTAGTGCCAAGTTCAGGTCTTCTCTGAAACTATTTTACTGGCTTTGCAGCAGTGCATTTAAGGTGGCTGGCAGGAAGATCCCTCTGAGCGCCTTCTCAATCTTCGGGAGAGAGCAGGGGAGACAGAGGAGGAGGGAGGGGGCACTGAGGTTGTATGAGGCTGCTGCTGCACTCTTCCAGATCCTTCTAATTTCTTGCTGCTCAACAGGCTCTTATCATGATAAGGGCATGGAGCTGAACTGATTTTCCCTCCTCCTATGGCTACCAAAAAGACTGCAGTCTAGTGCAGCTTCCCATGTCATGCTGAAGTGAGAGAGTGGTGGTTCACAAGGTTTAATCAATCTTTTAATTAAGATGGTTGTTCACAAGCGTTTAATCAATCTTTTCCTCTCAATCTTCAGATTTTATTCAGAGAGGAAAAGATCTATTCACTATCTGCTGGAAGTAAAGAAATACTGAAGAAACCCCTCTGGTGGCTGAGGCGAATAGAGGCAAAGGAGTGATGCCATTGAAACCAAGGCTTTTCATTGCTTCTTTGTCTCCACATCTGCTGGTAGGGGAACACAACCCACTTGTCTGGACTGGTCTAGCAGGATGATGAAAACAGTGGTTACAATTTCTTGTGTGTGTATTCAATTATGTTTATGTTTGTTCAGGTATTTGATATATGCCCCCCCCCCCATTACATCGGGGCGGTTTACAATATAACAAAACAAAAATGGGGACGGAAAAGAAAAAGAACTACAATATGCATAAAGAAAAGAGGGGGAAAGATAAATACATATGCAGGCATACGCAGACATACAGGGTAAAGGTGTAGGAAACATGGGATTATAAAATCATGGGGGGAAGTTAAAGGCTAAGGAAAAAGAGATGGGTTTTCAGAAGAGAGCGGACTTGGGATAGGATTCCTCTAGGCGAAGAGCAGGAGGGAGAGAGTTCCACAGGGAAGGGTAAACAAAGGCTGATTGCCGGGTGGATTGCAGGTGTGCTTGTGCGGGGGAAGGGAATTGTAGCTGGTTGACATGAATCAAGCGGCTACTACTCTGCAACTGGCGGTATGTGCCAGTCTGATGTCTCAAGCCCTGCTTCCGGGGTTTGGGCTCGTTCTCAGTCCTTTCATGGAGCATGTGGGCCCAGGGACTTGGTGCCCTTCTGAGAATGACCCTCCTGGGCTGGGAAATGAAGGTTTGGGGGCCGATTCCCTGGTTCCGCTGGTTAGAGGCAGGCTTTGTCTTTTCTTTCAGAAATGGGCCCAGGTTATCAAGGATCACTGGGTGCTAGACACCCTTCAGTTAGGCTATGTCCTGGAATGCAAAGAACTGATTCCGGATGCTTACGTCATCTCATCTTGTGGGTTGTGATGAAAAGTGACACTATTTTTGCAGCTCATTGTGGGGGAATGTGCTCTGGGTAGCCCGCTGGGTGTAGCAGGAGTGGAAGGAGATTCTACACTTATCCTTGGGCCTGATGTCTCCTTGAGTCCACAGTGCCATGCCCCTCCGGAGCAGCCAGGGTGTAAGATCTCTCATGCTCCAGCCAGAGCTACCATGGGAGGAATCCGGCAGTCTTTCTCCTTCAGAGTTGCAGCTGCCTTCTCCCAGAATTGAAAGCTGAGTGGCGAGCCTGGAGAGGCAGGGGCTGTGGAGGAGTGGTCTACTTGCCTACAATGTGAAGAAACTTTTTCCTTGCCTACTTCAGATCTGCAGCATCTGGATTCAGTCTGGAAGGACCCTGGCATTGTTAGTGAGATCCCAGGTGTTCACATTAGAGACTTTGTGGGAAGTGTTATTTAAATTGAAGCAATCTCTTTCTTCTCACCTCCAGACTTTCTCTATGCAGTTTAATCAGTCTGGACAGAGGATTGAGGTACATTGAAGATTATCCAATAAAGTTCTGACAGAATTGGCTTCTGTGGATACATGTTTGGATAAGTACCAAGATACTGTTTTAGCAGTTATGAAGGACTCAGAGGTTATACATAGGAAGCTTGAATCTTTTGAAAATTCTTCTACAGTAGAAGTAGAAATTTAAGGATTCTTAACTTTCCCAAGGTTCCTTCTATTTTGGCCTTGGAATTGTTTAAGAAATTCATGGTTTCTGTTTTGAAGATACCCGTTGAATCTATGCCTCCAATATCTAATGATTTTTATTTGCCTACTGCAAAACTTAAAACTGTGGAGGGCCATAAGCAATCCTCAGTTTTGTCCTGTGATAGACTGGACCCTACAGCCTTTTTAGAAAGAACAGAATCTGAACCCAGGTTGACGGCTACTTTGTTGATCACATTGGCTTTAGTTGCAGACTGAAATTGGTTAATCAAAATGTTTTTTCATTCTTCAAATAAGATGTTTATGGACTCCCATATCAGGATTTTTCTAGATGTTTCTAGGGCTACACAGAAAAGAAGGAAGCAATTATTATTACTTAAAGCTGGGGTGCTTCAGTTGGGTGGTCTATTCTTTTTACAATTTCCTTGTAAATGTTTAGTCAAGTTGGCTGGGTCCAACTTTCTTTTCTTTGACCCATAGCACCTGTCCACCTTTATTTCTTCTAGGTTGGTGGCTGTTCGGGCCGTTTCTACACATGTCTCTAACACTGGCCCTGTTGTGGATTAGGGCCTTTTGTTTTTGGATGAAATATGGGCCCCCTTCTTGTCTGCCTGTTTTCCTGTTTAATATCCAGTTGGATTTTTCTTTGATTTGTGGGTGAAGGTCAGTTCATTTTCTTTGATTTATATGTAATATTGTATGATTTTCTGTACTTGTTTGCCCTTTTCTCTGCAATATTTATTCTTTTTAATTTTGGAAAACTACATAAATAAATTAAAACAAAAAATGATGCTGTGCGGACCACCTTGGACAAGTTGCTGCGCCTATAGGAAGTGATGCCTGTCCCCCTGGACAAGCAGGGCAAGGGCAGATACTCCATCTATTTTGTGGTGTCCAAAAAGGACGGTTCCTTCTGGCCCATTCTGGACCTCAAGGAGGTCAAGAACACTTGCACATCCCGTGTTTCTGAATGGAAACCTTGCATGCCGTGATTCAAGCAGTGTGCCGAGGGGAGTTCTTGACTTCTCTGGATCTGGCCAAAGTGTGCTTTCATATTCCGATACAGGCAGATCAGAAAAGGTATCTTCATTTTGCCATACTTGGCTTTCACTATCAGTTCACCCTCCCTTTCGGGCTATCCACCACCCCGAGGATGTTCTCCAAGGTCATGATGGTGGCAGCTGTGGTGCCGAGGGATCTATATCCATCCATATCTGGATGACTGGCTCATCTGTACCCATTCTCATTCAGAAGAGTCTCAGGTAGTATCCCAAGTGGTGTCCTTTTTGGAAAGCCTCGGCTGGGTGATCAATCTGATAAAGAGCCAGTTGTTGCCCTCCTAGTCCATGGAGTTTCTGGGAGCATGTTTCGACACTTGAGTGGGCAGAGTTTTCCTGCCAGAGGAGAAAGTCAAAAGCCTGTTGGATTGCCTGGCACTGTTGTATGTGCAGTGGGCTCCCAGCATCTGGGATTATCTTCAGCTCCTTGGATGATGGCGGTAACCATAGTGATGGTGCCATGGACATGTGTTCACATGCGACTGCTCCTGTGGTCCTTGCTGACTCCATGGTTCCTGAGGTCTCAAAAGTTCAAGCATAGGCTTCCACTCCCATTCATGGTGAAGTCCAGCCTACAGTGGTGGCAGCAACCTGGTCATCTGAGGAAAGTTGTGCCACTGGATGATTTCTCCTGGATTCTCCTGATGATGGATACCAGTCTCTTGGGCTGGGGAGCCCATTGCCAAGACCATATGGCCCAGGGCCATTGGAACTGAAGGGGTGTGGTCTATCAACTGCCTTGAGGAGAAGACTATCAGGTTGGCTGTGCTGTGTTTCTGGCCCCTGATTGAGTATTTTCAGGCAATGCCACGGCGGTGGCTTTTGTCAATCGACAGGGCAGTATGAGAATTGTCAGGGTAGCTCTGGAGATGGCTCTCCTGTTTGCCTAAGTGGGGAAGAAACTCCTAACCTTATCGGCTCTCCACATTGCTAGGGTGGACAGTGTGGAAGCGGACTTCCTCAACCAGCACTTCCTGGATCCTGGAGAGCGGGAGTTGAATCAGGAGACATTTCAGTTGATTCTCCGCCACTGGTGTCATCCCAAAGTGGACCTGATGGCAACCTGCTTCATTGCTAAAATTTTCCGCTTCTTCAGTCACTGCACGGAGACAGGGTCTGAGGGCAGTGATGCCTTGGCTAAGTCAGCACCTGCTGTACATGTTTCCTCCGTGGCCCCTGGTTGGGGCATGTGATTTGGTGTATAGAACGTCACCCAGGCAGGATTATCCTGGTGGCGCCGAATTGGCTGAGGAGACCTGATGTGACTCCTGCAGGCATCTCTTCTTTAATTGCCTCTGTCTCAGGGCCTATTTCGGCAGGAACAGATCATCCTGGAGGACCCTGCTTCCTTCTCACATACAGCTTGGCTCTTGAAAAGAGATCGGGGAAAACGTCGGAGAGGAGCTTTGCCTCTATAACCGACTAACCCCTCTATTGCATCAACGACCCAATTGTTTCCCCTTATGTCCCTTTTTTTAAAATATATATTTTCTTTATATTGTAAAATAAGTTTAACTCAGCGTTCAATGCGCTTAAATCTTCAAATAATGAATAATTTCAAAACAAAGCTGAACGCTTATCTGTGAAGTCCTTGAGGACTGTAATCTCATCCCTGTGATCGCATCCCAACGCAAGTTGACAGCGCCTGTGCGTTTCACCGCTTATGCGGTTTCGTCGGGGGAGTATTGCATGAGATTAGCTTTCAAACCGCTTGACCCGGTGAGTTCTTATACATCATTCTCACCAGACCCGTCTCACTGGCGTCTTTTGGATGTGAAACGGGTCTGGTGAGAATGATGTATAAGAACTCACCGGGTCAAGAGGTTTGAAAGCTAATCTCATGCAATACTCCCCCGATGAAACCGCGTAAGCGGTGAAACGCACAGACGCTGTCAACTTGCGTTGGGATGCGATCACAGGGATGAGATTACAGTCCTCAAGGACTTCACAGATAAGCGTTCAGCTTTGTTTTGAAATTATTCATTATTTGAAGATTTAAGCGCATTGAACGCTGAGTTAAACTTATTTTACAATATAAAGAAAATATATATTTAAAAAAAAGGGAAATAAGGGGAAACAATTGGGTCGTTGATGCAATAGAGGGGTTAGTCAGTTATAGAGGCAGAGCTCCTCTCCGACGTTTTCCCCGATCAAGTCTGAGACCCATTTCCCGCAAAAAATAGTGATACTTCTTTTTTGGTTAGAGAGTGGAACAAACTTTTTGTGATACTGTAGTGTTATTGTTCCAACAAACCCGTTGAATTTTTGTTGTTCTTGAAAAGAGATGGCTACGCATAAGGGCTATTCTCTGGTGGTGGTCTCCACTTTGTTCAGAGTCAGGAGGAGGTCTACCAAACTAGTATATGTGCGGGTCTGGTGCCTCTTTAGTGATAGTACGGTGCTAAGCAGTTGGCTTCTGCGGTGGCCAAGATTCTATCTCTGTTGGCTTTTTTACAGGATGGCCTGGAGAAGGGCCTTTCCCTTAGCTCCCTGAATGTTCAAGTAGTGGCTTTGGCCTATTTCTGAGGTCCAGTAGCTGGTAAGTCTCTAGCCTTGCATTCAGATGTCTCGTGTTTTCTCCAGGGTGTTCAGCATCTGCATCCTTCCCTCCAGTCTGTGGTCACTTCCTGGGATCTGTGTCTGGTGCTCAGAGCCCTGATGTCGGTGCCCCTTGAGCATTGAAGCATGCTACTTTGAGGGATTCGATGCTCAAGACTATCTTCTTGGTTACGATTTGTTCCGCAAGGTGGATTTCCGAGCTACAGGCTCTGTCTTGCTGAGATCTTTATCTGGTTTTTTTTCAAGTGAGGCCATTTCCTTTCAGCCTCTGCCTTCCATCTTGCCTAAGGTGACTTCTCCCTTTCATGTGAACCAGGTGGTCTGCCTGCCCTTCTTATCTAAGAAATAGTGTCAGGGGAAGAATGAGATTTTTGCCTTGTGGATGTCTGGAGGGTGCATCTCTGGTACTTGGAGGTTACAAATTCTTTTCGTAAATCCAACCATCTTATTGTGCTGTTTGCTGGCCTGTGCAAGAGTGATGCAGCAGCTAAGTCAGCTTTGGGGCGCTAGATTAAGGAGACCATTGCCTCAGTGTATCTGTTGCGGAACCGGCCAGTTCTGGAGACTTTGTATGCCCATTCTACCCAAGCACAAGCATCCTCATGGGCAGAGCAAAGCTCAGTAGTCTCTGCAGATATTTGTCGGATGGCAATGTGGGCATCATTTTCCACTTTTGTCAAGCATTACCACCTGGATGTCCATGTGCAAGCGGACATGGCCTATGGCTCAAGGATTTTGTGAGCTGCTCTGTCTTCTTTCTGCCCAGTGGAGTTGTAGCTTTGGTCTAGCAGGACGATATGGAAGGTGACATTTTACTTACCAGTTAATGTCCTTACCTTGAGTCCTGCTAGACCAGTCCAGGACACACCTGTAAAACTGCATTTGCTCTGTTCTTCTGCTGTGGTACTCTTGGGTCCTCTATGATTCTTATACTTGACTCCCCTACTTCATATTCTACTGACAGCCTTCTGTTTATGCTTTCCTGTACAAAGTTCTCTACTGTTTATTACTCGTTGCCCACAATTGAGGTTGTGTGAGGCTTGCCATGTTTCTCCCATATGCTTTGGGACAAATACTGAAGAGACCTAAGGTGGCTGAGGTGAATAGAGGCATAGGAGTGATGTCATTAAAACCCGGGCTCTTCATTGGTTCTTTGCCTCCACCAATCTGCTGGTAGGGGAACACAACCCACTTGTCTGGACTGGCCTAGCAGGACGCAAGGAAAAGACATTAACTGGTAAGTAAAATGTCATCTTTTTCATCAAAGTATTAGTTGATTTGAGTGAATTTCTGGTCATCAAGAAGTCCTGGGTTTTATCTTTAAGTCTTATTGCTTATTTTGGCATTATTACCATTCATAGTGCTAATTCTGCACACAATCTGATAACATATGTGCAAAGTCGAGCAAGAAGACTGAGATTAGGGACCCTGCCTGATCAATTATTTTATCCTCACTTCCTTATTACTAAGGCTTTTTCTTAACTCTCGCATCCCTTTTAAATTCAAATACCATTTTAACTTCATTACCTCTGCTGTGTGGTTGCTCTATTACCATTTTTTTTCATGAAGAAATACATTCTTCTTTTATTGAATCTACTCCCTGAAGCTTTGTATAACGGTCCCTTCCACTGAAAAAAATTATTGTTTCTTGTAAATAAATTGCTCTTACATTTGAGAATTAAATACGTCTATCAAATCTCTCTCCCAGTTTAGCAGCTTGGACTGTCCCTGGAGCCATCAGAACAGCAGTTGTTTAAGTTTATGACTGTTCTTAACCATGTTCTGGCGTATGTGTGCTGCATGCTCTTCTTCCTTTCTTTCTTCTCTGTCCTATCTTTAATTGGCATTCCTCTCATGTAATTTATACGTAACTTTCTATAAATTGTCTTGTAAACTGCTTTGTGTACACTGAAAAGGCAGTATAGCAAATAAAGTTAGCCATAAGTATTCTTCACCAATATGCATAATCTGAGATAGAGGTGTGCAGGCAAAAAATTTCATATAATTTTGTTTTCCAAAAAAAGTGCTAAAATGTTTGCCTCGTTTTTCTTTTCCTGTTTTTTTTTTTGTCATATCCAGGTTTACATCAATAGTGCGCACTATCAAGCAATAGTGCATGCTATTTGCACATGCACAAATAGCACATATGATTGTGTAATGTAGAGTGGAAATCGCTACCACGGCTTTGTAAACAAGCCCCTTAGTCATGATTTGGACGTCTGAAGTTGTGCACGTGGACATTGAAATCATGGACACGTCTCCGGAGCCATTCCACAAATGAGATTCACAGATGTCTCCCCGGTGCAAGGACATCCAAGTAGGCATGGGGGTGTGGTGGAGGCATATCCGGGGAGTGGCAATGTTCTTTTAGGACAGCCCATTTGTCCCCCACCGAGGTAGTTTTCAGAAACATCAGAGATGTTTGCAGACACGTCAATGTTTATACCTGCTCCAGGCACGAATAGGCTGTGAAAGTGCTTGTTTTCAGCTTTAAGCATCCAAAGAGTTGAGAATTAAGTGACCAGCCATAAATCACAAAGACCCACACTAGGATTTGAACCCTAACCACTTAAGCCAGTACTCTAACGATTATGCTATTAGACATCTTGGTTCTGAAATGCTATCCTGGGGAGATCTATATAGATGTTTGATACACGTGCATATCGGGCACGTCCATATTTCCGAAATCATGCCTGAACTTGCACGTAACTGCTTTTTTTCCAGACGTTCTGACTTTGATGTCCCAGATTGCACTTGGACATCCCAATGTGAAATGTGCCGCAGTGGACTATTGCTTGATAATGTACACTGCTCAATAGCGCACACTATTTCTTGATAGTGTGTTGTATTTGCTAATAGTGCACCCTGTTTAATAAAAACCCAGAACTGACAAAATGTTTCCTCTCTCATTTTTAATTGAAAATGGTACAAAATGAATGCACATCTCTACTTTGAGGCCAATATTCAAAAACCTTGTCTGGGTGCCTTTGGAATTTATCCAGACATATCTTTACTCATTCAAATTTCCCCTACTGCCACTAAAGCATGTGGTTTTGCTTTAGCTGAACAATGCTGATATGCAGCACTGCCCTGCTAAAGTTAACTGGACAGGTGCGCAAGCTATGCTAAAGTTAGCCCGTCCTAAAATGTATCTAATTATATTCAGCAACACTGAAGTGCTTCTGAACATCTGGACAAAGTTAACTGGAAAAAAATTTCTGTGAACTGTAGCACTTTCTCTGGCACTGAATATCATCCTCTTAGGTGGTTAAGTTTCAAGTAACAAGGCTCATCATACAACATTTGCATTGTTTTAATAAACCTTTTCTAGACTGATTCATTCCCACCTCCTTTTCATGTCCATACTGCTTTTAGCCACTGATAAGAGCCTGTTGAACAGCCACAAAGTTATTGCACTCAGTCTCCTTAAAAGTAGTCCCCTTCTGATAAAACACACTTCCTCAAGCGTTTCTGCCACTGCTGGAAACAATTTTGGAATTCCTCTTTCGTTATGTTGTGAAACTGCTGTGTCAAATTTTGCTTAATGGTCTCCAAGTCATCGAATCTCCTTCCTTTCAGTAGTAATTTCAGTTTTGGAAACAAAAAAAAGTCATAGGTGTGAGGTCAGGTGAGTATGTAGGCTGACGGACTTGCCTGATTTAGTGTTTGGCCAAGAACTGCTGAACAAAATGTGATGCATGAGCAGGGGAATTATCGTGATGAAGCAACCATTCACCATTCCTGTCAACTCTGGCCTCTTATGACGAACTGCATCTCTCAAATGAGTCAGAACGTGAACATAGTACTCCTTATTGATAATTTTGACCTTTTGGAGCATACTCATGATGAACAATACCCTGGTAATCTAAGAAAACTGTGAGCATGACCTTGACATTGCTCCTCACCTGACAGGCTTTCATGGGCCTGGGAGAGTTTGGAGTCTTCCATTGTGAAGACTGAGCCTTAGTTTCCGGGTCATAACCATAAACCCATGATTCAACAACAGTAATAATCTTTTTGATGAAATCAGAGTCATTTTCAATGCATTTCTACTCGCTGGCTGCAGATAGTCGATCTTCTTTTTGGTCAGGGGACAGGAGTTTTGCCAGGAATTTTGCAGACACACGTCTCATCCCCAAACTGACAGTAAGAATGGACTGTACTGACCCAAAACTGATGTCCATGTCCTCAGCAAACTCCCGGATAGTCAATCAAAAATTTCAGCGTATTGCGGCATGTACTGCTTCAACTTTGTCTTCATTCCTGCTCAAGGATGGCCTTCCAGAACGTTTGTCACGGTGAATACTTTGGCGGACCTCTTGGAAATGTTTTGTACCAGTCATAAACTCGAGCATGATTCATGCATTTATTGCCATACATTTTCTGAAGCATGTCATAAATCTCTTTGAACAAATCTCCAAGTTTCTGGCAGAATTTAATGCAAATTCCCTGTTCAATTTTTTCACTCATCGTAAATCTGACGAACTGCTTTTACATGATACCAAACAACACGTGATTAAAAAAAGTACAGGTGTGCTGCAGCCATACTGTACTCTACAGATGCAGGGCATATAACTAAGTCACTGCATGCTTAAAAGCATAGTGGTGCGACGTATTGTAATATAGCTATACAACAAGTCTCAATATTTTTGATCTCACCTCGCATCCTTTTAACCTTCGAAAGGGAGACTATGATAAAATGAGGAACACAGTTAAGAAAAAACTAAAAGGAGCAGTTGCAAAGGTTAAAGACGTACATCAGGCTTGGCTGTTGTTGAAAAATACTATCTTGGAAGCCCAGACCAGCTGTATTCCACGCTTTAAGAAAAGTGGAAGGAAGTCCAAAAAACTGCCAGCATGGTTTAAAGGTGAGGTCAGAGAGGCTGTTGTTGCCAAAAAAGCATCTTTCAGGAAATGGAAAAAAGAGCCAAACGATGAAACCTGGAAACAGCACAAGCACTGGCAAGTCAAATGCAAGGCATTGATAAGGCAGGCAAAGGGAGAATTGGAAAAGAAGCTTGCTGCAGAAGCAAAAACGCGAAGTAAAGACCTTTTCAAGTACATTCGTAGCAAAAAACCTGTGAGAGAGTCAGTTGGTCCATTAGATGATAAAGGGGTTAAAGGAGCACTAAGAGGCGACAAGGCGATAGTGGAGAGACTGAATGAATTCTTTGCTTCAGTCTTTACTGAGGAAGATGTAGGGATGTTACCCATGACTGAAGTGGTATTTAAAGGTGCGGAAGAATTGAAGGAAATATCGATACATCGGGAAGATGTATTACAACTATTAGATAAGCTGAAGAGTAGCAAATCACCTGGGCTGGATGGTATACATCCAAGGGTGTTGAAAGAACTGAAATACAAGATTGCAGACCTGCTATTAGTAATCTGTGAACTATCATTAAAATCATCTCTAATATCTGAAGATTGGAGGATCGCCAATGTAACACCAATTTTTAAAAAGAGTTCCAGGGGTGATCCGGGAAACTACAGACCGGTGAGCCTGACATCAGTACCGGGAAAAATGGTAGAAACCATCATAAAGAATAAAATTACTCAGCATGTAGATAGTCATGACCTAATGGGAGACAGCCAACATGGCTTTAGACAAGGAAGATCTTGTCTTACTAATCTGTTATGTTTTTTTGAAGGAGTGAATAATCAGATACACAATATCAACCGACTCACCTTTGTCTATCTGGACTTTCAGAAAGCCTTTGACAAGGTCCCTCATGAGAGACATTTGGCAAAACTAAAGAGTCATGGGATAGGAGGCACAGTACTATTGTGGATCAGGAACTGGTTAAAGGATAGAAAGCAGAGGGTAGGGCTAAATGGCCAATTTTCCCAATGGAGAAAGGTGAATAGTGGTATACCCAAGGGATCTGTGCTGGGTCCGCTGCTTTTTGACATATTCATAAATGACCTGGAAAGTGGAATAACGAGTGAGGTTATCAAATTTGCAGATGACACAAAACTATTTAAAGTTGTTAAAACCCAAGAGGATTGTGGAAAATTGCAAGAGGATCTTGATAAATTGGAAGACTGGGCATCAAAATGGCAGATGAAATTTAATGTGGACAAGTGCAAGATTATGCACCTAGGAAAGAACAACCCAAACTATGGTTACACGATGCAAGGTTCCACATTAGGAACCACCATCCAGGAAAAAGATTTAGGCGTCATTGTGGATACCATGTTAAAACCCTCGGCCCAGTGTGCAGCAGCGGCCAAGAGAGCAAATAGAATGCTAGGTATGATAAGGAAAGGATTGGAAAATAAAACAAAAGATATTATAATGTCTCTATATCATTCCATGGTGAGACCGCACCTTGAATATTGTGTGCAATTCTGGTCACCGTATCTTAAAAAGGATATAGCGATTTTAGAAAAGGTTCAGAGAAGAGCCACCAAAATGGTAAAGGGGATGGAAGGATACTCCTATGAAGAAAGGCTAAAAAGGTTAGGGCTCTTTAACCTGGAAAAGAGACGGCTGAGGGGAGATATGATAGAAGTCTATAAATTAATGAACGGAGTGGAACGGGTAAACGCAGATCGATTGTTTACCTTATCAGAATATAGAAAGACTAGGGGACATGCAATGAAGCTACAGGGTAAACTATTTAAGACTAATAAAAGAAAATATTTTTTCACTCAATGTGTAATCAAACTCTGGAATTTGTTACCGGAGGATGTAGTAAAGGCTGTTAGTGTAGCTGGGTTTAAAAAAGGTTTGGACAAGTTCCTGGAGGAAAGGTCCATAAACCATTATTAAGAAGGGACCCAGGATATCAATGCTTGAACTAATACAAGCATTGTGGAACCTGTGTCCCTTGGGGAAACTGCTAGGTACATATGACCTAGATTGGCCACTGTTGGAAACAGAATACTGGGCTTGATGGACCTTGGTCTAACCCAGTATGGCATATTTTATGTTCTTAAGTCTGTTCATCTGGCAAGTCACTCTTATTTGTGCCCTTCTCTATTACTGCTGACTGACTACTCTGATTTTTCAAACTTGTTGCATTTTTTGCAAGGAACATAAGAAAATAAGAACATAAATTCCATACTGGGTCAGACCAAGGTCCATCAAGCCCAGTAGCCTGTTTCCAACAGCGGCCAATCCAGGTCACAAGTACCTGGCAGGTTCCCAAAAAGGCACACAGGTTCCACAGTGCTTGTCCTAGAGTAAGCAGTAGATTTCCATAGTCTTCTTTAATAATGGTTTATGGACCTTTCCTCCAGGAACTTATCCAAACCTTTTATAAAACCAGCTACACTGACAGTTTTTACTACATCCTCTGTTAACAAATTCCAGAGTTGATTATGCGCTTAGTGAAAAAAATATTTTCTCTTATTAATCTTAAATAGGTTACATTGTAGCTTCATTGCATGTCCCTTAGTCTTTCTACTTTTTGATAGTGTAAACAATTGGTCTACCCTTCTACCATTTACCCGTTCTACTCCATTCACTAATTTATAGACCTCTATCATATCTCCCCCTCAGCCATCTCTTTGAAGTGGAAGAGCTCTGCCTTTTAAGCTTTTCCTCATAGAGGTATGCTTCCATTCCCTTTACCAATTTCTTTGCTCTTCTCTGTACTTTTTCTAATTCTGCTATATGCTTTTTAAGATATGGTGACCAGAATCACACCATAGAACAAAACAGAGGCATTATAATATTTGTTTTAATCTCAATTGCTTTCCTTATGATTCCTAGCATTCTATATTCTTTCTTGATGGCTGCTGCACATTGGGTGGAGGGTTTCAATGTGTTATCTACGATGATGCCTAAATCTTTTTCCCGGGTGGTGTTACTAATGTGGAATCTTGCATCGTATAACCATAGTTTTGGTTGTTCTTTCCTAGGTGCATAACTTTGCACTTGTGCACATTACATTTCATCTGCCATTTGAACATCTAGTCTTCCAATTTATCAAGGTCCTCTTGCAATTTTTTACAATCCTCTTGTGTTTTAACAACTTTGAATAATTTGATACCTCACTCATTATTCCCATCTCCAGGTCATTTATAACTATGTTAAAAAGCAGCAGACCCAGCACAGATCCCTGAGGTACTCCACTATTCACTTTTCTCCATTGAGAAAATTGGTCATTTAGCCCTACCCTGTTTTCTATCTTTTAAATAGTTTCTGATCTACAGTAGTACACTGCTTCCTATCCCATGATTTTTTAATTTCGCCAAGAGTCTCTCATGAGGGACCTTGTCAAAGGCTTTCTGAAAATCCAGATACATTATGGGTCCGATTCTGCAAGATGGATAGCAGGGCTGTATGTCCCGGAAGGATGTCCAGCTCTGCTAGCCGCCTGCACCGTATGTTGCCTCTTGGCCTCCCTGCACACACAAAGTCACGGTGCATGCTTCAGGGGATGTGAGTGGCATGGGGGTGGAGAAGAGGCAGAGTGTGAGTGGGACCGGCCCCCGGACGTACGGGGCCGATTCAGGTCATGGATCTGTACGTCCGGGAAGTACCGGGTTGATGGCCAGCTTATTCCACATTGGAGGTGGAATAATTGCTGACTGCTCCTCCAGATTGGCTGGCCAGCCCCCCATCATCAACATCGGCAAGCCAGGTGAGTCCCCGCTGCCCGATCCAGGCCCTGGCTGCCCCCACCGGAGTCAGGCACCAAGGAAACTGGGGTCCACAGTGCAAAGGGCTGGATAGGGCAATGCATGGACATACTTGGCTGTGTCTCAGTGCTTGATCCTGTAACCATAGGAATGTCTTGCTGCTGTGGTGCAGAATCATATGCTAATGGCCGTATGCTGCTCGGGACCGTACAGATGGCCCAAACGTGCCCCTTCTGGGATCGGGCTCCACATAAACTGGCTCACCTTTGTCTTCCTGTTTATTCACACCTTCAAAAAATATATAACAGATTAGTAAGACAAGACTTACCTTGGCTAAATTCATGTTGGCTTTCTCCCATTAAACTTCAACTATCTACATGTTCAGTAATTTTGTTCTTTATAATGGCTTTTCTCATTTTGCTTAGTACTGATGTCAGGCTCACTGATCTGTAGTTTCCCAGATCACCCCTGGAAATCTTTTTAAAAATTGGCCTTACATTGGCCATTCTCCAGCCTTCCAGTACTACAGATGATTTTAATGATAGTTCACAGATTACTAGTAGTAGGTCTGCAATCTCATGTTTCAGTTCATTTATCACTCTCTGATGTATACCATCCAGTCCAGGGGATTTACTGTTTTTCATTCTATCAAGTAATTGTATCTTCCCAGTTTATCAATAATTCTTTCAATTCTTTTTGAATACTATTTTTAGGCATGGGTAACTTCCCTTCATTTTCTTTAGTAAAGACCAAAGCAAAGAATTCATTGAATCTTTCCACTATGGCCTTGTCCTCTCTTAGCACACTTTTTACCCTCTATCATCCAATGGTCCAACTGACTCTTTCACAGTTTTTTTGCTATGAATATACTTGAAATTTTTTTTTTTATTATGCGCTTTTGCTTCCACGGAAAGCTTTTTTTCAAATTCTCTCTTTGCCTGCAATGAATTGCATCTAACTTGTCAGTGCTAATGTTTCCCATTTACATCATTTGGCTTCTTTCTCCATTTCCTAATGTATGCTTTTTTGGCTACAACAGCCTCTCTGACCTTGTCTTTAAACCATGCTGGCAGTTTTTAACCTTCCTTCCGCTTTTATTAAAACATAGAATACATTTGGTCTGAGCTTCCAAGATAGTGTTTTTAAACAACACCTATGCTTGATGTAAATCTTTAACTATTGCAGCTTCTCAAAAGACATACTGAGTTGGAATGTCATACTCCCTCTCTTGCCATATTCAGATCCAGACTAAAAAATAATCATGTTTTTGAGGCTGCATTTGCTTTTGAGCACTTCTCAGTAATACATGACAACCAAGAAAGTAAAGAAGAATATATCTTCATCTTGATTGTTAGCTCTATAGAGTAGGGAATGTGTTTTTTTTTTAATATATGCCTGTATAGTGCTGTGTAAGCCTGTTAGTGCTTTAGAGATGACAAATAGTAATAGTATTAGTAGTAGTAATAGATGAAATTTTACCTCAGTAATTTGTATAATGACATCAAGTCTCCTTTATGCCATTGTTATACATATTCTTATAACCCTGATATCACACTTGCATCCCCCGGTGCCTTGTCACACTGTTTGGACACCATGAGGTAATCAAATTAAGATCATCCACAGCATCTCATTCCAGTCATGTGCAGCACCTGTCATTGGTGTACAATAAAATTATGGTTCTGCCTCTTTTGCCTTAGATATTAGCTGCAAGGTTTTGACTACTAATGTTTTCAAAGGCCTCTTCCCTTTCCACTTTCTCTGGAGTATCAAATATGCTTCAGATCTTAATTGAAGAACAGAAAGCTATTAAATCAGACTGGCTACAGTTGGCTAGAACATTCAAGGATGGAACATGGAGGGGGAAGGGTTGGTTTCATTTTTAGGGAATTCTTTGGTTTTATCTAAAGGGATTCCTGTCAGTTCCCCTGAGACTGAATGTTGCTTGTTAATGATGCCAAAACAGCATGTTAATTTATAGAGTTCCCAGGAGAATCTTTAACAACCATTTGGATCTGTTAGCTGCCATGAAAGATTTGGTTTTAAATAAGAACGTATTAATGGTATGCTCATGATAGGCTTCTGTCAATATGGTATTCAGCCTACAGATCCAGCTAGCCACTCTTTGAATATGATATTTTATGTAACCTAAGGTAATCAGTGCACGGGGCTACAAGATTTCTGTTATGCACCCTTGTTCTAGACAACCCTTTTTATAGATTTTGTTGGCATTGCTAGGGATAGGAGTATAAAATGCTCTGGGATTAATATTTTTGGCCCCAGATTCAATGGTGGCTAGCTGATCTAAGGTGGGTAGCCACCGCCGCTGAACTTTAAACCTGGAAATTCAGTGGCAGGGTTATATCCGGCCCTGGTATTGAATATCTGGGTTGTCTGGATTGGCAAGAAGCTAAATGGGTGGCAGTAATATTCCTTGGGGCGACGACTGGGGCGTTTCAAGCCACCATCTCCCTGGTTCTAGCTTCCCTACTCGTAGGTCTCACCAGCCTTACCCGACATTGTTTCCTTTGTCCTCCGGACGCTCTCGTTTCTCTCCTGATTCCTTTGTGCTGTTAATTGCTTGCCTAGCTAGTCTCTTTCCTCCTACCACGCTAACTGTGTCTTCTTCTGTGTCACTTGTTTCCCCTGTCCCGGTCATGTCTGCTATCCCTGTATCTTGGGGCTACCGCCCCCTACGTTTGCATCCTGTCCTTCCCGGTCCTTTGGCCCGGAATCCCATTAATCTCCTTCCCTGTTCTTCTAACATGATGTCCCCTGCTTTTCCGTCTTCCTCTCAACCCCCCATCTTACCCCCGCCTTCAGCTGTCCCTCTCCTTACACTTTCCATGGCTCTCCTTAACTGCCGTTCAATTCGCTCAAAAACTCACTTAGTTCACGACCTTCTTATCCAACACTCCCTAGACGCCCTTTTTATCACCGAATCCTGGCTCCGTGAGGGGGAGGACGCTCTCCTTCATCAGTGTCTTCCCCCCGGTTACTCAGCCCTTCACACCCCCCGCCTTCGTCGTTCTGGTGGTGGGGTGGCACTTATCTTTAAGTCCCCTCTGTCTTTTTCTTTGGTCTCGCCCCCACCTGCTTATCCTGAGTCCCTTTTGGTTCGGTCCGATTCCGCCCCTTCTCTTTTCTTTCTTCTCTTATATGTTCCCCCTTCCCTGCGCCCAGATCTCTGGGATTCCCTATTTCACACATTTTCTGACTCCGCCATTCTATCTCCACATTTAGTCGTCTTAGGCGACCTCAATGCCTACCTTACTCCCCCTTCCCGTCCCCGTGACAAGGCCCTTTCCTCTTTGTTCTCTGATCTATCTCTCACTCAACACGTACTTTGCTCTACCCATGCCTCTGGTCACTCCCTCGATCTTATTCTTACTCTTGATTCCTCTCCTTTTTCTCCCTCCAATATCCGGTCTGTCCCCATTCCTTGGTCTGACCATTACTGTCTTTTATTTACTTTCCCTTTTCCTTCTTTAGACTCCACTAGCCCTTCTTCAGTTCCTATCCCTTCCCTCAGGCGACGTTTCACTCCAAACTCTCGGTCCTCTTTTCCATCTGCCCTCATGCTATTCCCTCCAGATTTTTCTTCCTTCTCCATTGACCGTCAGGTTGATCTCTTTTCCTCTTCTCTTTCGGTTGCTTTTGATTCTGTGGCACCTCTCCACTCTTCAGCCCCCCGTTCATCTTCCCATCACCCCTGGTACCACCCCGGTCTCCTTCTCTTCCGCTCCAATCTTCGACGTGCTGAACGGTTCTGGAGGAAATCCCGTTCATCCGACTCTCACTCCAACTATCAGCTTGCCCACCTCTCCTACCGCTCTGCTATCACTTCTGCTAAACATTCATACTATTCTCGTCTCATCTCTACATCTTCTAACTCTGCTAGGCGTCTCTTTCTGGTCCTCAAATCTATTTCCTCCCCTTCTTCTCTCCCTTCTGCCCTTTCCCAGCCCCCCCCTCCCAGCCCTTCTTCTCTTGCTGCTTTCTTCACTAATAAGATTCTTGCTATTCGTTCCTCCTTTCCTTCATGCCCTTCCCCCCTCTCCCCTCTTCTCCCTCCCTTCCCTTCTTCTTCTCCCTCTTTTCATCCTTTGCCCACTTCCCCTTCCTCACCCATTCACACCCTCTCCCACACTTGGTGTTCCTTTTCTCCTATTTCTTCGCCCGAACTTATTAAGGCTATTTCTTCCGCTCACCAAACTACCTGTCCTCTTGATCCTCTGCCATCTCCCTGGCTACTTGACTCGCATATTGCTTTGGTGCCTTTCATCCTTTCTATCTTTAACACTAGTCTCTCTTCTGGTCTTTTCCCCTCTTTATGGAAGCACGCTATTGTCCGCCCCCTTTTGAAGAAGCCCACTCTCGACCCCACGCTTTCTGCCAACTGGCGCCCCGTTTCCAACCTTCCTTTTCTGTCCAAAATCCTTGAACGAATTGTTTTTTCCCAGCTGACCTCTCATCTTGACTCCACCCACGCCCTTCACCCCCGGCAATCTGGCTTTCGTCCTGGTCACAGCACCGAAACTGTTCTCACGGCTTTGCTCTCTGAACTTCACCGTTCTCACGATCGTGGTGATATTTCCCTAGTGGTCTCTCTGGATCTGTCTTCTGCTTTTGATGTAGTCGATCACCGCACCCTTCTTTCTCGTTTGTCTGATGTTGGTATTCATGGCACTGTTCTTCAATGGTTTCACTCTTTTTTATCTTGTCGTACTTTTTCAGTTCACGCTGGTTCTTCAGTCTCTCCTCCTGCTTCTGCCACTTGTGATGTCCCTCAGGGCTCTATTCTTGCCCCTCTCCTCTTTAACATTTTTCTGGCCCCCCTAGCTCTGCTAATCCAGCAATCCACTCTTTCTTTCTACATCTATGCTGATGATATCCTTCTGGTTCACCATACCTCTCCCTCTGCCCCTGATCTCACTTCACTTAACCTCTGTCTCTCCTCCATCACATCCTGGTTTGAGTCAAATTTCATGCATGTTAATCCCACTAAATCTGCGGCTCTTTGGGTTACTTTTGGTCGTCCTTCTCCTTCAGTGTTTCCTGTCATGGGTTCCCATTCTATCCCTTCCTCCTCCACTCTCCGCTATTTGGGTGTTATTCTAGACCCATCTCTTTCTTTTCACGACCACATCTCCTCTGTTGTCCACTCCTCCTTTTTTCACCTACGTCGCATCAAAGCTGTTCGTTCTTACTTTTCACACTCTTCTATTATCACTTTGGTCATATCTCTAGTTATTTCGCGACTCGATTACTGCAACGTTGTTTATGCTGGTCTTCCCTCTCACCAACTTCACTGCCTTCAAATCGTTCAAAATGCTGCCGCCCGTCTTATTACTCTATCCCCTCTCCGCTCTCATGTTTCCCCCTGTCTCTCTTCTCTACACTGGCTCCCTATTAAGTTTCGGTTTGTGTTTAAACTACTTATCCTTGCACACAAGGCCCTTTTCTCTGACTCCCCCCAATATTTAGCCAATATTATCCATCTCCAGCCCTCTCCCCGCCTTCTCCGGTCTGCCCATGGTAATCGTCTTTTTCTTCCCTCACCCACTCAGGCCCGTCTCGAATCCACCCGACACTCTGCCTTCTTCTTTCTATGCCCTGCCCTCTGGAATTCTCTTCCCTTACCTCTCCGTTTAGAACCCTCCTATACTCGTTTTAAAGCTATTCTCAAGACTCATCTTTTCTGTCAAGCATTCAATCTCCCTCCCCCCACTGATGATGTCCTTCCCACTTAGCCTTTTATTCCCTCCCTCCTTCTTATTTCTCTATTTTCCCCTCTCCGCTGGTGTCATGTTCCCCTAGTCTCGCCTCTCGCTCCACCTATATCTGGTTCGAGTCTCCCTCTCCTCTCCTCACTCCTTTAATTTTTTATTGTTTTTAAGTTTTTATTATTATTATTATGGTTTTAAATTCTGTTGCTCTGCTGCTTTCTGTTGCCCCTCTTTACTTTCTGCTATTTCTTTTACTGTCCTATTATTATTTGGCGTTCTTTTCTTCCCTTCCTTTCTCAGCAGCTGTCACCTTTTTATGATTGTACACCGCCCTGATGCTTCGGCCTGGGCGGTTTATCAAATGTTTTAATAAAGATAATAATAAAGATAAAGTCCCTACCCAATTAATTTCCACCGAGAAAGTAAAGCCAGCCTTTGCTGTGTCTTGCTTTCACCGCATAGCCATAACTGGGCAACAGCTCAATATCACCACTGCCCGGTTATGGCAGGGTGCTGCCCCTAGAACACCTTGATGCTGACCAGTTAGTTCCGAGGTCTGCAAACCGTGTAAATGCCTTTGACTATTGGGCCCCCTGTTTTTTTTGTGTGTTCTTTTAATGCTTCTATTGTAAACTACTTTGAACTGTTTCTGGAGAAAGTGAGTTATCAAAGATAAATACATTTGTATCCTATTCATTTAAGGGCCTTATTTAAGGCTCTGATGCTAGTGTGCAAGATATTGAGTGGTGGAAGCCATAGATTTTTGCAAGATCAAATACAAGTTTATACCCCAATACAGACCTTAAGTTCGGAAGGAAAGAGCATCTTGTCTATTTCTTCTTTTAGGACAGCCTGTTTGTCCTCCATCAAGGAACTAATTTTATAATGAGTCATGTAAAGTTACATGTTATCAGCACATGTAAGTCACCTATTTTCAATAACATATGCAGGAGGGGCACTTCTGCATTTAGTCTAGTCTGCTGCTATTCTGAGAGTATGGTCTGTACTTTTGGATGGGAGAGCACACCACTGGAACAATCTACAGGCTACCTTGGTTATTAATCTCCTGACCTCATCTAGCATGTTTTCCTGATCTAATTGCCTGGTACAGAGAAAAGACACCAAAATGGTAAAGGGGATGGAAGGATACCCTTGTGAGGAGAGGCTTAAAAGGTTAGGGATCTTCAACCTGAAAAAGATTCGGCTGAGGGGAGATATGATAGAGGTCTAATAAATAATGAATGGAGTGGAATGGGTAAACATAGATCAGTTGTTTACTCCTTCAAAAAGTAGAAAGACTAGTGGACATGCAATGAAGCTACAATGTAGCCCATTTAAGACTAATAGGAGAAAATATTTTTTCACTCAACACGTAACACTGGTCAACAAATTTTTACAAAAGTCGTGTTACTGAAATAAAAATAGTCATTTCTTATCAATTTTTATATGCTGAACATGAATATGACAGTGAAATTGCAAAGTTGGCTCTAGTTTTTTTGTAATCTACAAGAATTATTTATTTATTTCTATTGTATTTATTTACATTCTCTTATATACCGTGCTATTCTGCATCAGTGTGGTTTACATTGAACAAACAAATTACATTGAACAGGGCATTATAACTTGGAGATAACTATTTTACAGGGAACATGGGCTATGGAGGGTTAAGTGGCTTGCCCAAGACCACAAGGAGCACCTGTGGGACTAGAAACCCCAGTCCTTCCGGCCAAAGGTTGCTGTCCTCTAGTGGGATTTGAACCCCTGACCTTCTGGCCTGAAGTACTTTGCCCCAACCACTAGGCCACTCCTCCACTCCAATTAATTTTCACATCACGAAATGCATGTCAATAGTACATTTTTATGTATTTATTTTTTATTTATTTATTTACATCTCTTATATACCGCACAATTATAATCAGTGCGGTGTACAGTTGAACAGAACATACTGCAATGCAACAGGCCACATTGAGTTTACAAAGAACAGGGGTAGTAAAACAAGGAAGTAACCAGGAGAACTATTTATAAATTATAATTTCTCTTTTATATAGGGATCTTTACCACAGACATATAGGGATCTTTACCAAAGACATGTGTTCATGAGTCAGGGGTTGAGGGGAGGGGGAGAGCTGATTAACCATTCTCTTCAGGGGGCTGAGCTATGGGGTGGTTTGGGTAGGAGGGCAGGGTGATGGCTGTGTGTTTTCCAGAATTAGTTTCAGGGTAATGTTTTAGGAACAGGTGGTCTTTGAGAGATTTTCTAAATAACGCTAGGTTCGTGATGGCTCGGATTTCGGTTGGGAGGGCCTTCCAGGCCCTAGGAGCGAATATGGAGAAGGCCCTACTAGCTGTTGTCTTTGTGCATTTTGTCAATATCTTGGGGACTTCTAGTGTGTTCGTCAATGTAGATCTCCTGTTCCTGTTGAACGGTGTGCTGTGGATAAGTTTACTGATGGGCGTAGGGGGCTGGTTCTTTAGGGCTTTGAATGTCAGGACTAGGGTCTTGTAATGGATTCTAGCCTGCAGAGGTAGCCAGTGGAGGTTCTTCAGGACTGGCGTTATGTGGTCTGACCTTGACAATCCTACAAGTACCCTCGCAGCTGAGTTCATGGCAAGTTGGAGCAGGCTTAGAGTTGACTGTGGAAGTCCATGGAGGATTATATTAGCGAAGTCAAGATGTGGGATCACCAGGGCTTGGAAGATTGTTCGGTAGTCGGTGAAGTCAAGTAATGGGCGGAGATGGCGTAGTGTTCGGATCTTGTGATATATTACTTTCGAGGTGTTTTTTAAATGTGCTGACATGTTGAGCCGTTGGTCGAGTGTAATGCCTGGATAGCGAATTGTGGATTTGGTCTTCAGCTCAGCATTGTTGACTTTTATTGAGGAAGGTGGCGTAAACTTCTGATTTCTCGTGACAAATAGAACGTCAGTTTTGCTGTGGTTAATCTGTAGGTTCTGTGTGAGGAGCCAGTCTGCTACTGCATCAAAGCATCTTAACATTGGTGAGAAGTCTGGTTAATCGATCTTGAAAGGTATGTAAATCAGGATGTCATCTGCATAGGCAAGACATTGAACATTGAAAGATCGGATAAAGGCACAGATGGGCTGCATGTAAATGTTAAACATCAATGCAGATAGGGATGATCCCTGAGGCACATCTTGTTTCAGTAGAAATGGCTCTGAGGTCGTGGCGCCTGCTCTGACTTGTTGCCATCTGTCGGCCAAATAGGATTTACACCAGGCTAGAGCGGTGCCTTGTATCCCTTTTTCTTTGAGACGAAGTAATAATATGTCATGGTTCACTGAGTCAAAAGCGGCTGCAATGTCCATAAAGATGAGAACAAATCCTTGGTGGATGTTGTCAAGTGCTGTGACTAGGTTGTTAAAGAGGGTTGTGAGGATGGTGTCAACACCATGTGCTTCCCTAAAGCCATGTTGGGATGGGTCAAGTGGTGCTTCAGTGTCGACGTGCTGTTGGATTTGTCGCTGGACTACCTTCTCGATGATTTTGGCAAGAAGGGGGATGCTTGAAAATGGTCTGAAGGATTCGACTTTAGATGGGTCGAGTCTGCTATTTTTCAACAGTGGACGGATTGATGTGTACTTTAGGTTCTGTGGGAAAGACCCTATTGAGAAGGATTGATTCAGAATTCTGCTTATGATTGAACTGAGTTCATGGCGTAGCTCTTTAATCCAACTGGCTGGATTAAATCCAAGTTGGATTAATCCAGTTGGATTAAATATAATAGGCCTTCGGTTAATACCTATAAAAAACCAAGTCATAGACTACTTTTTTGATTTTTTTGCCTGTCTCTTGTACAGCTGTTCGGGAGCTTCTCTGGGGAGTGTCCAGCAGTAGTCAGCCAGCATTGTAGTGGACCATTTTCCTTGGTATCTTTGCTCCATCGTTGCGATATCCTGGTGAAAACGTTTGCCCTGTTCATCACTAACCATGCCACAGTTGTCAGGAAAGAAATCGAGATGGGAATCAAGGAAATGGATCTTTAGAGACATATTGCAGCCAAGTTTCTGATACTACATCAGCATGTCTTCTACTAGTTCCTTTTAGTTTTCTGCCCTAACATTCCCGAGAAAGTTTGTTGACACGAGGTGAAAAGCATTCCATGCTTGTTTCACATCACCCTGCAGCAAGTTGTTGAACCGGTCATCTTTGAAGAGCTCTCGAATCTGAGGACCCACAAAAACTCCCTCTTTAATCTTTGCTTCGCTGAGTCGAGGAAATTTTTCATGCAGGTATCGGAAAGCTGGCGAAGTGCGGTCCATGGCTTTCATGACGTTTTTCATCAAACCTAGTTTGATGTGAAGGGGGGGTGGTAGCAAGATTTTGTGAGACTCAACCAGAGCTGGGTGCTGGATATTCTTCTCTCCAACTGTTACATTTTGTCTGCGATTCCATTCCTTCCGCAAGTAGTGCCAATCCCTTGCTCGGCTATCTCACTCACATAAGAAACACATGTATTTTATAAATCCTTGCTGCAGTCCCATTAAAAGGGCAATTACCTTCAAGTCACCAAGAGGTGCCAGCTGTACTTGTTATAGTTAATGGAAGTCAGTAGCTGCTTTAAGTTATCGTATGTCTCTTTCATGTGGACATCATGCACTACTGGAATAGATGGAAGACGGTTTCCATTGTTCAAAAGCATAGCCTTCAGACTCAGTTTCAAAGAGTCTATAAATAGTCTCCAATCTTGTGGGTCATGAGTAATTTTTAAGGCATTCATGAGGCTTTCAATATCGGAACAGAATACCAGATTACTTTCCTTTCTGACTGCGTATAGTACACTGCTGACGTCAGATGGCTTCAGCAGCCATCTGGCAGTAGTATTGCATTGCATCAAAAAATGATGCAATCAACTCTGGATGATGTGTGCATGCTGGTATTATGCAATGTGATGCAATATTACATCATTCAAGGCTTATTTGGGATGTTGTTGATGTCCTACTGGATAAATTTACATGGTGAAACGTCAAAAATGAACTACATGCAATATCTTCAAAACGAGAGCCAATAAAGTTTTTTAATGTTATATTTGTGTTCAGCTCACCAAGATACTACAGATTAGGGCCTTTTAAAGTCAGTAACGATGTCAATGTTGACCAGTGTAATCAAACTCTGGAATTTGTCGCCGAAGGATGTAGTAAAAGCTGTTAGAGTAGCTGGTTTTAAAAAAGGTTTGGACAAGTTACTGGAGGAAAGTTCCAGAAACCATTAGTAAAGAGGACCCCTGGAAATCCACTGCTTGCCCGAATACAAGCATTGTGGAACCTGTGTGTATTTTTGGGAAACTGCTAGGTACTGTGACCTGGACTGGCCACTATTTAAAACAGGATACTGGGCTTTGATGAACTTTGGTCTGATCCAGTATGACATATCTTATATTCTTAACCAGTCAAAGAAATCAGAGACTTTTGGAAGCAGAAATTCAAGGGAGTTGTATACGATAGGGGGATAGAGGTTGGTGTGCCTGGACCAGGAAAAGGACCTTGGAGTGATTGTTTCCGAGGATCTCAAGGTGGTAAGACAGTGTGACAAGGCGGTGGCAAAAGCCAGAAGAATGCTCGGTTGCATGCAGAGAGGAATTACCAGCAGAAAGGAAGAGGTACTAATGCCACTGTACAAGCCACTGGTGAAGCCTCACTTGCAATATTGTGTTTAGTTTTGGAGACCATATATTGAAACGGACTGGAAACAGTTCAGAGGAAGGCAACCAAAATGATTTGGAGCCTGCATCAGAAGACGTATAAGAAGAGACTTGAAGACCTAAATATGTATACTCTGGAGGAGAGGAGGGACAGGGGAGATATGATTCAGACCTTTAAATACTTAAAGAGTATTAATGAACAAACAAACCTCTGCCAAAGACGGGGAAGCTGTAAAACTAGAGGACATAACATGAAGCTGCAAGAGGGTAAACTGAAAGGCAATGTCAGGAAATACTTTTTCATTGAAAGGGTGGTGGATGCTTGGAATGCCTCCCCAATGGAAGTGGTGGGGGCAAATACAGTGACAGCATTCAAAATGGCATGGAACACGCACAGTGGATCCCTTTATAGCAACAGGATAAAATCAAAATAAACGTAACTATCTCTTATATCTCAACAAATAGTGGTGACCTGCACGGGGCAATAGGTACACCCCTAAACAAAGTCATGGGGAGGGGTGATCTGCATGGAGCGGGAGGTGCATTTACTCTTGCCGCCTTGCTGGGCAGACTAGATGGACCATACTAGTCTTTATCTGCCGTCATATACTATGTTACTATGAATGTTACTATGTTACTATATTAGATACAAGCCTTTTCTAGTGAGTCCTTGCTTTCTTGAATCCAGTGATCCATAATTGAAGATATTTATTTATTTTTCCAAACATGATATGCACTTCATAGGAGAGTTACAACAAAATCAAGATAAAATCCACTTGTAACAACACAAATAAATCATAGAATTATGTAATTATCTCATCCGTTATTAGATATAACTCATTGTCAGATAAGCTCAATTACACTAGATAATTGGAGAATAGCTGACTGTAATGGATGCTAGCCATTTTCAGTCAAAAATGATCTGCCTGATATTGATTTGTACTTTTCAGATAGCAGTGCCTGATAATATTTCCAGTGGCACTGTCCAGACTGTAGGCAAAGCCAGGGTGGTCCCAGAACCTATCCATATAGCAGCTGTATTCAACTTGCTATCCGGATAATTCCTCTGGATAACTTAGGACAGGGAAAAGGCTGCCCTAAGTTTCCTAGATAAATTATCTGGATAGCAAGCTGAATATCACCTCTCTCTGGATAAGTTCTGGCAGTGACTGATTTATATAGATATTCAATCCAATACTAACACTCCCTATCGAACGTTCACCACAACATATTTAATCAGCACACACATCTGTAAAGAAGTGAAACCACAGAGAAACCTTCTGATTTAAATAAGGGACTTTTAAAGGGATATCTTCTTGAGCCTTTGCCTTGGGCTGCAAAAGCCATTCCCGATGAACATGACATGCTCGTTTAAATGTTCTTCTAATAGCAGTAAAGGGATAGCCTTGCTGCAATAAGCGAGCTTGTAAATCATTAGCTTTGCTAAAAAATCTGTCAAAGAAGAACAAACCTCGCCAGGAGTTTCCCCGTTCGGTTTCCATATCTGAACAGCTGATGCTGATAGTATTGAGCCGAATATACCGCCCTCTCCTATAACGCGGCATTGAGGGCTTTCTGCTTCTGTAAATAAAGCTCCAGCCTACCCGTGTTTGCTATAACACCTCTCTTGGCCTCCTTGAGATCTCGGGTTAGTTCTAAAATAGTTGCATTAATTCTTTTCCTCTCTTTCATTACATATGCTATAATGTGGCCCCTAAGAATGGCCTTCCCTGCCTCACAAAAAGTTGACACTGGCAAGTCCGGGGACTCATTCAGGCTCAGGTATTCCTCCCATTTTTGGGTTAAATATTGTCTAAACTGCTCGTTTTTCCATAAATGCCTTGGGAAGGACCATCTGTTTCACATTGGGGACCGCCCCTTTAGATCTATAAATACTTTAGCATGATCTGAGATTACTATTGGCTCAATCTCTATGTGCAGCACCTTATCAAAGAGGTCCCTGGAGATTAATATATAATCAATTCTGGACCAAGATTGGTGCGCCCTCGAGAGGTGCGTATAATCTCTCTCCCCCTCATGTAAAGTTCTCCACACATCCCACAAATCTCCCCATTGACATAAGTAGCCCACTCCTTTATTTTCCCAGTTCCCCCCCCCTTCCTCTTTCCACAATCCTTGTGACCTATCGAGTAAGGGATCATGTGGACAGTTGAAGTCCCCTGCCAGTATTAATGGGATCTTGGGCCCCCCCGTTACCTTTTGCAAGATCATTTTAAAAAACCTATGGTCATAATTATTAGGGGCGTAGATATTCCCCAATAGCATTTCCTCCCCATCAATTTTGGCGTGCAGAAAAAGAAATCTTCCGTGAGGATCGGAGTCTTCACTGATAACCTCTACAGGGATCCCTCTCTTGACTAGAACCGCCACTCCTCTTTTCCTTCCTCCGGAGGAGGCCGAAAAAATCTGTCCTACCCAGTCTTTTTTCAATTTGCCATGCTCCCGCTGGGTTAAATGAGTTTCCTGCAACAGGGCAATCTGTGTCTTCCCTTTTTTTAAAGCCTGCAGGATTTTTGTCCTTTTTACAGGCGTGCCTATCCCACCCACGTTCCACGTGGTGATTCTCAAATCAGAATGCACGTCTTCCAATTTTTGACATGGTACTTTGTGAAGAATTTACTTTATTATCTATTGTTCCAGGCAGCCCAGCCCCGGCCCCGAACATTACTTCTCCCCACTGGCAAGACCACCCCCTTCGATGTCCCCCTGTCTGCCTTCCTAGCATGAAGATTGGAAGTTTGCACTGGCCTTCTTTAATTCTCCCTAATCCCTCTCTCACCCTTCCCCTCTCCCCCCCGCCCTTTCCCGCCCCCTGCCTTCTTCCTTCCCTACTCGCCCCTTAAAACACATCAACACTGAAACTCAGCCTCCCCTACTGAGAACAGATCCCCAAACATGCAACAGGGCTGCCTCCAGCTCCACTTAATTTCCACACTATTTTGCTTTGTTAGCGCTTTACCTAACATTAGTTACTCTTGTCTTCACTCACACATATTGACAAAGGTGCAAAAAGTTCCTGCTCCTTCGCAAAAGACCCCGTAGGATCTTATAACTCAGTCCCGCTTAACAGCGTCCCTTCTTGCCTTCCTTCCTCATGCTGATACTGTTTCTCTCCTTCGGCCTTCGCTGGTTGCTCATCTCTGGTCTCTCTTCTGTGCCTCGCCCGCACTTCCAGAGTCTCCTACCCTCTCGTCCAAAAAGCGCTGTGCTTCAGCCGGGGTCTGGAGGAAGGTGCTCTTCCTTGATTCCAAACTCTCAAAGTTGCTGGGAAAGCCAACGTAAAGCGGATTTTCCTTTTGAATAACTCAGCACAAACCGAGGAGTACTCTTTTCTTTGCTCTGTCACCAGTGCTGAGTAATCTTGAAAGATTAAAAGTCTCTGATTCTCCAACTTGAGCTCGCCCTTCTCTCTGTAGGCACGGAGCAGTTGTATCTTATGGTGGAAATTTAGGACTCGCATAATCACCACCCGCAGCTTCTGCTGCTCTTCCCGCCTCCTGCCTAGTCGGTGCGCACGTTCAATTTTCAGCTGCCCCACAAGAGAAACAAGGCCCAGCTCCTTAGGCAACCATTCCTCCAACAGTGGCAGCAGCATATGATCTGTTTGTGTCTCGGGTATTCCAACGATTCTTAAATTATTCCTTCGAGATCTATTTTCTAGATCATCTATTTTTGATCTGAGAGTCTCTATTTGCTTTCGCTGCTCAGCAAGTTCTCTCTCCTGCCGACCCTCGCCATCTTCCACGCTGGACACTCTGTGTTCTAACTCCTCCACTCTCTTACCCATTTCAGCAAGAGAGTCTCCCAAGATGTCCAGCTTTTTGATGACTTGATCGAATTTTGGCTCCAGTAGGTTCGCCACTTCCTTGGCCAAATCTTCTGCCGTCGAGTCCGTGCTCAGCGCACTAGGGGAGGCCGGCATCACCATTGCTGCAACTGAAGCCCCCGACCTGCCAGGCTTTTCTCTGTCTTTTTTCGGCGGATTTGGCATGTCCCCTTCAACTCTCAGGCCCCGCTTCATCTACCTTCATACGGCAAGGTCTGCTGTCCTGCAGGATATGTTTTTTTGTGGATTAAGAATGTTAAATGTATGATATTCCTCGGGGCAGCCCCGGAGCGAGCAAGAACCCGTCCCTGCTCACTCACGCATCACGTGGGATCTCGCAAACTCTCTTTTAAATGATGAGCATGATCACTTTGGAACCGCAAGAAAGTATTTCTGTTAACAGATTTCTTATAGAGATGTACATTACCATCCGAAGAAACAGACATAACTACATCAAGAAACTCAATAGTGTTTGAAGACACTTTCATCGTGAATTTAAGTTGACTATTTTGCATATTCAATCAGTGCAAAAGAACATCTAACTCATATACATCATAAATATATCATCCAAATCATAAATATATCATCAAGGGTTCTCTTCCATAGAAGCACCCTAGGAAATCATTCAGAAGTACACACTACAGCTTTCTCAAAGTGTGCCATATAAAGTGTGGCTAGCAATGAGGCCACAGACACCCATCGCTTTGCCATGATGTTGAAGATAGTAAGATCCCATGTAATAAAATTAAATATAATTGTGGGTAAGCACCAACTCCAGAAGCTGAATGAGAAAATTCACTGTAACCAGATGAAATTGTTGCAATATCAGAAGTTTGTCACTTGCTATCTTAAGAATCTCATCTTGAGAAATGATAGTGTATAGCGACTGTACATCCAAAGTCATAAGAGCAATTTCACCACTGGTATACTAATATCAAACAAAAGTCTCAAAAATGAGGAGTGTCGTTTATGAAGGAGGGGGCCTGCATAGCCAGTGGGTTTAAAAATGGGTCAACAAACTTAGAAAGAGGCTCAAGCACAGTGTCACAAAGGGACACTATAGGTCATCCAGGGGGGTTATTATGTAGAAACATAGAAACATGATAGCAGAAAAGACCACATGGTCTATCTAGTCTTCCCTTCCATATCAACCACTACAAGAGTCCCCTTTTTTCCTCTTGAGAACCTTTGTGTTTGTCACATGCTTTTTTCAATTTAGATACTGTCCTCATCTCTACCACCTCTACTGGGAGACTATTCCACGAATCTACCACTCTTTCCATAAAGAAATATTTCCACATATTACTCCTGAGCAATGTTCCCTCTAATTTTGTGTAGGCTGTGTGCGCATAAAATATCAGCTGTGCAGCTTTTGAAGGAAGGTTAAATTTTTGTGCGCCACATAACGACACTCGGAGTTATATACTTTAAAATTTGACTACACGCCAGCATACAGTATGTTCACCACATTGATTGCACTAGAAAATATTGTAGAACTTGTGAAAACCATAAATACACAACAACTTTTCAATTTTAAGAACGTCTGTGGTGTTTTCTATCAGAATCAGAACCGTAATTTTTGTGCGCTCTGTTGTAAAGTATGTGTGCTCACTCGGCGAGGTGTGTGCGCGCGCACACGCGCACAGCTTAGAGGGAACAGTGCTCCTGAGTCTATCCCCTTTCACCCTCATCCTATGTCCCCTCATAGCAGAGCTTGCTTTCAATCGAAAGAGGCTCTTCTCCTGTGCATTTATGCTACAGAGATATTTAAATGTTTCAGTCATATTACCTCTATCCTGCCTTTTCTCTAAAGTATATATATTAATGTCCTTAAGTCTGTCCTCATATGCTTTATAATGAAGACCACTAACCATTTTAGTAGCCACCCTCTGCACTGACTTCAACCTCTTTATATCCTTTTGAAGGTACGGTCTCCAGAACTGCACACAATATTTCAAATGAGGTCGCACCAAAGACTTACAGTATACAGAGGCACTATCACCTCCTTTCTTCTGCTGGCCATTCCTTTCCCTTTGCACCCAAGCATCCTTCTAGCTTTCGCCATACTTTAGGCAGCATGTATATATAAGGGATCCTAGAGTTCTTATTTATCAAAAAGGTACTAGCTTCTTTCAGGGTTATAATAGCTGTAGATAGAGCCTCCTGAACATATCCGAGATCAAATTTCTAATCTCTACCGATGGATCACCCGACAATTTACAATAAAATTTATTAATTGTTTACATACTTCCTGATGATACTATTGGCCTTTCCTTGAACAACAATGCTGCCCTCTTTGTTAGCCCTTCAAATGACTACCTCAGAATTCTGACATAAGGATTGTAAAGCAACCCATTCATCTTTAGAGATTTGAATGAAAATAGCAAAAAGTGGATTTTTTAACTATCTAAATCTTTCAAAATTTAATCTCAAAAGCAGGTGATAGGTGGATTTAAAGGGCCTGTATCTGCACCAAATCTTTGGAACCTACTTCACGGTCTTTAAAAAATAAACATAGCTGAAGTTTGCATATGGAGACATGAATGGCAATATGAATGGAAAAGGGATCATAATTTACAGTTGGCACAAAATTCAGCCCTTTATTCACAACCAATTCCTCTGCTGCTGTCAGAGATACATCAGCTATATTAATTATTACAGAGTCTTAAGGGGCTGAAAACAAGTGACAATATTCCATCTATTTTTGTTGTTTGACCAATATGACCTGCGTCTTCCTCGACCCTTGCAGGGTCGTAGAAACCCTACCTTAAAAATTCCCCTCTACCAAACTGAGAATTAGAGGTGCGATATGAACCTAAATCTGAATCCTCAGAGGAAAGTTCAAACATAACTCTCTTTGTTTGTTCAAAATATCCAGGGCGCATCCAGGGATAAACTTTCTCCTGCTGATAATCAGATATATCTCTCTTCAGCTTCTATAATTTCATTTTTTTAATTAAGTCTCGGAACCTACTGGTCACTTTGGTAAGCTCAGACACTTTTATTGAAATTTCCTCTGATTTCAATGCTGCTGTTAACGATTCTGTCCTAGAGGAAATCTATTGATGTTTCTTTTCTGGTTCAGTCATAGCCTCTATAATGAGTAACATTAAATCAAGCATACATTTGTTCAGTATAATGTTGCCTTTTTCCAGAAACTCCACATCATGGATGAATTGATTGATGCTGAATATATTCATGTAAAGTAGACCATGAAGTTTCATTTGAATTAACCTTTTTTGCAGGTCAATAAGACCCATCCAACTATTGTCACCTCCCACCAATTCCTCATCATCTAATAAAGACACATTCTGCAAAATTGAAACCATCTGTATAAGCAAATACTTGCCAGACATTTTTTTCTTCAGCAGATTCTGACGCTAGGGATCAGACCAATATCATAAGATAACATAACAAGATCTCAATGCTATAAGGAGAACATACAGTATATATCATTCCAAAACTAACTCCCTATCTAATATTCACCACAAAATATTTAATCATCACACACAACTGTAAACAAGTGAAACCACAGAGAAACCTTCAGATTTTAATAAGGGACTTATAAAGGGATATCATCCCTAATAGCTAGTCCCAACAATGCCATTCACTGTTCTAATTCGTGAATTCCCACATTGCTTATACAAAAGCTGAAAATTTTCATCATAAATAATCACATATTATCAACAAATTTCAACTATTCAGATAATAGAAACGTGGAGCCCAAATCATGAAGGAGAATGTCCGGGCCATCCAGATGGCCCCGAGCAAGATAGGCCTGTTAGGATCCGATTCCAAACCAAGGGAACAAAATGTTCCCGGAGTGCACAGAATAAGGCCTGTGGACGGCCCAGCGTGCCTCTGCCGCCTGCGGGGACATCCTCACCACCACAGGCACTCCAGACTCCCGCGGCTTAGGCACACCTCTTCCCCACCATGCAATCCACAGCTAGCCTGCTGGGGCCTGGATCAGGTGGTGGGCCATCCCCCCCCACCCCCCGTATCCCCAGGCCTGATTGCCGGGTCAGTGCTGCTTATTCCACCTTTGAGGTGAAATAAGCAGCACACCCCCTTTGACCCCGCAGGACATACAGGACTGTGACCTGAATCGGCCCTGTACCTCCTGCTGGATTGGCCATTCCACGCTCCACCCAGATTCCGTCCCCGCCGGCTCCCCCATCCTGCTGCTCAGGACATCCAAGGAGAGCTGGAGGGGGAATCAAGCCCGGATGGTTTGCGGGGATGCAGGTCCTGCTGGGACATAGAGCCCTGCAACTCACATCTCAGAATCGGGCCCATATTTAACTTAGCTTAAGTGATGAAAATTTTCAGCTTTTGTATAAGAAATGTGGTAATTAACAGATGAAACCAGAGAATGACATGGGAATAACTACTAGGGATGCTATCCCTTTATAAATCCCTTATTTAAATCTGAAGGTTTCTCTTTGTTTCATTTGTTTACAGTTGTATGTGCTGATTACTTTGTGGTGAATGTTAGATACGGAGTGTTAGTGTTGGATTGGTATGTATGTTTTCCCTATTGTATTGAGATCTTGTTATTTTATTCAGCACCAGTCACTATCCAGAGAGTAGTGCCAAATATCCAAATGTCATCTTCCTGAGGCGGCCAGCATTTAAAAATGAACTGGTTACTGACGCTTATGTAGTTTTATAACAGCGATTTTTAGTGATCCAAGACTCTAGATATTCATACCAGAGCAAGGGCTGGGAGTGGTTCGGTTATAGAAATGGCAAACCAATGTGTCTAATATATTATAGTAAAAATTTGCATTGCTGTTCAGTCAGTGAGTGTACGGAAAGCTCATACTTGTTTTATGATTTATGTCAAATACCCAGAAGGACAGTACAGTAACAGGCCACAAGATGAAATGTCATTGGTGCCACAGTGCGCATCTGATAGATAAAACATATCCCTATTGTATTTGAGGGTTCTATTATGCTTGTCTCTGATTTGAAAATACAATATATTGCTTTTGGGGAATTTGTTTTGCTTAGTGTATAGAATGCTATATAACCATCTTTAATGGTCACAGTGGCATTTCTCTGTCTACAACAACTGAGTACTTAGGGAACAATAGATTTATTTTATGAAAAGAGTTTGTGGCTGGGTGTTTTGAAAAATAAAATTTATAGTATTACATTCCAAATGTTTGGGTTTATTTAATGCATCTGTTCGTAAACGGGTCTATCAGAAAAGTACTTTCAACAACAGATTAGTCCCCATAGCACTCTAAATCGTTAGGATAGCTGCTTCAGGTTAAAAATTAAAACACTATTTTGTATCTACCAAATGAAGTTCAGTGCTTCAGGCAATTTAGCTTGCTTCAAAGAAATACAGAGTCTGCAAATGCCTTATGTTAGAATTCATAGGGATGTGGAAAATGTTGATTCAGAATGCAATAAATATACAGACAATAGTATGACAAATAAAGGCAATCTAGCAGCATTATCAAATGTACATGACATCTGGGGTAGATGCATCAAAGTGGTATAAGGTTTTCAGCATAAAATAATGGCTTCATCCTAGATAATAACAATGGAGCTGAGGAGTAGATTAGTGGGTAGAGAGACCAGGTTTGAAATCCCACTGACATTCCTTGTTGCCATGAGCAAGGCACTTAATCCTCCATTGCCTCACATACAAACTTAGGGGCATATTTACTAAAGTGCGTTAGCTGTTAATATAGTGATAACGTGGAAAGTACATGCCGCAATAACAGCTAATGTGGGCCAAATGCAGATAGAACAGAAAATTCCCTATGCTATCTACATACTGGGTGTTAGCAACACACACAGGTGTGTCTGCAATGAGCAGTTGCTGTGAGTGTCAGCTGTAAATGCACATTTTGCAGACATCACAGGAGCAAATAATGCATTTTCACAGTGTTGTCTGCTGGGGGAATGCTGTGCATACCTTCAACAGGTAAAGCGTGGCTTTTGCAGCTAACATGGCTCTATTTGCTCTAACATGCCATGTTAGAAGATATACATGCTTTAGTAAACATGTCCCTTAGATTGTTTAAGTCCTCAGGGGCCAGAGAAATAGCTAATGTAACGTATTTATTTATTTATTTGCATATATTTCTATACCGCTCCTTCCAGTGATCAGTCATGGTTTACATTTTAACAAATTGGTTCTGCAACTATAGCAGTTACATATAACAGCGATAACAATAAATAAAAACAAACTATGTACATTTAACAGCGGTAACAATAGTTAAACTATGTACATCATGAGGATAACAGTTAAATATAACCATAGTAAACGGTAAATAGCTTGTGTACAAGTCAAGGTTAGTATAGGGGTTCGAGGGCTCGAAAATTATTTACATTGTCGAACAGAGTGGGATATCGTGAGTCCAGTGTGTTTATAATATACTCATGATATGTTTGGAGTGTATTATGATTAAGTTGTTAGGTATCTATCAAGCTATGATTTAAATTGGATATAGTTTTTGATTTAAATTGGATATAGTTTTGATTTAAGTTATTTCATTCAAATTGTAGTATTCTTGGAATAGATGTGTTTTGAAGTATTTGCAGAATGATTGGAGGTCATGATTGGAGGTCACTTACTTTGAACTGCTACTGGAAAGGTGAGCTGAATACAAATAAATAAAAATATACTATGATGGGCATGATAATTGTTACCGCAGTTGTCTAGGTAAATATAGAAATGACAGACAAATGAAGAATAGCAAAATAGGATATATTACCAGTATATATTATAGCATGATAAGCAATGTGATATTCATTACGTGATATTTAAATAAAAACATTCTTACTACTTGGAGGCTGCAGAATGCATAAGGGAGAAAAGCCCACCCCTGACAGCACAACCTGTTTTGCCCACATGGAGCCTCTTATTTTAATCTGACAGCAGCAGAAAAGGTAAAGCTAAGAAAGGGATGAGAAGGGGAAGAAGGCTGACAGAGAGGCAACCAATCCACAGATCAGCAAGGGAGACAGGAGCGGAGGTCTTGGCTCACAGAGTATTAATGGGCAATACTTTTAGGGGTTTCTTGTTGAAAGTGCCTAAGTAACTGCAAAGCCATTTGTTCTAGCATGCAGGGGAGCTTCCCAGCAGTTGACCTCTCAGTGTGGGCCATAGAAAGTGCTTAGAGGGTTTCCAGAGACAATGAAAAAGCATTTCTCAAGAGAAGGTGTCATCGTCGTCTTCCCTCTTTCTGCCATGCTGAAACAAGGAGGCTGAGTTTGAAGTGTCAGTGGAGGTTGGATGCTGAGCTAGGTCTATTATAAAGGAGAAAAGGAGTCTTGTGGGTGTTTATCAGGAGTGTAGTCCCAAGAGTACAGTTCCTACATTCCAGGGAACTAGAGCCAAGATTCTTGTGAGGGGTCAATGGAAACTCGGGTGCCATGTTCGTGGGGTATCTGACAGAAGGTACAGGAGGACTATCATGCCATCCACCTGGTGTGCCACTCAGAAAACACTTCATGGAAGACTGACTTAGCACGGAAACTGAGAGGGGCATGCGGTTTGCATAATGAGGCTGCAAAAGAGGAGAGTCTTACTATTAAGGAGGCAGGAGCTTAATCCTCTGTCTAGGGGAACTGAAGGGTCCAGCTCTGCAAGAGAAGAGTTTCTTCCAGAGTGCAGGCAGGAGGAACCTATAAGAGGAAACCTGAACAAGTGTGAATTTCAAGTTGAGCAGGAGGCAGAGAGGAGAAAAGAAGTTTAAACTGCAAGTACTGACTTCCAGAAATTGCAGATTCTTTTCATTTCTTTAACATTTTTCTTCCTCTTGAGTAACTGAATTGATAGATGGAATTATATTCTTATTATTCACCTGGTAAATTATATTTTTAGCCACAGCCACTGGGACTGTGGTGTGTTAGTGTGGGTTAGCGGTGAGATTGAAGAGATGAGAACATTGTCTCCTGACTAGAGACTTGAAAAGAAAACACTCCATTCTCCACCCCTCATGGCCCATGCAAATGAAATTATCTATAGCCCTCAGAGCTACTGCAAGCATTGTTTGCGGTGAGACCAGCTGCATGCAGTTATTTGGGGTATGGAAAACTGAGCATATTGCCCCAATTTTGATTCAGCTCCATTGCTTTCTAGTAGAAGAGAAAGAATAAGATTTAAGTTTTAATGGTGATTTTTAAGGCACTGAATGGTCTTTCACAAATGTTTCTTTCCCAAAATGTTTTGAAAAGATGTTATACTACCAGATTATCATGATCTGATTTGTTCGTGATTCCTAATGGTAGGTGTTGCAAAAGGCTGAAATTCACGGTGACCTGCCAAAACACTGCACAACAAAAAAGCGCAGACAAAACAGCGTTCCATCAAAAAAGCGCTAAACAAAATAGCACCATGACAAAACAGCACAGACAAAAATTCCGCTTGTCCCCCAACTTCAGGAAAACTCCAAACACCCTACAGCCACCTGATCGGCTGCAGCAGAAGGGAGCGGACAGGTGAGCTCCTCCCCGCTCTCCACCGCCGAGACCTATCAGGCTCCACTTTCACCTTTAAAATTAAAGGCGCAAAGGGCAGTTCCAGCAGCCTACAGCCACCCGATCAGCCACAGCAGAAGGGAGCAGGCAGGTGAACTCCTCTCTGCTTCCCGCTGCTGGGACCTATCAGGCGCCTCTTTCACCTTTAAAATTAAAAGCACGAAGGTGCGCCCGCACTTGGCGGGCCCGTGCCTGACCTGAGGCGTTCCAACATATTCTCATCGACAGACTTTCCACATATTTCTAGAACACATTGTATCAATTACAACTGTAATGTCAGCAATTTCAGCAGCCTTCCCACTCACCATTCTAATCTGCAACTCCTTCAACCAAACCAACTCCCTTTCATGACACCTTATACCAAAATACCCTATCATTTTAAACAAAGAGAAATAAGTACATTCTACCCTTCTCTCTACCTCCCATACCCAAGACCATCTCGGCTCATACCCATAAAAATGCAACCATACCAATGCAACCCCAAACCACACTGGAAAGAACACCCTGAACCATTAAAATGGTTCCTAATAAATGCAAAATCACTAAAGAAGAAAATCACCATCATACATGACCTTATGAATGACTCTAAACCAGACATCATTTGCTTAACTGAAACATATCTCTACGACACTGACACAGTAATCCTTAACCAATGAAAGCACCAGGATACAATATATATCACTGTGCAAGACTCAACAAAAAGGGCGGAGGTGTAATTATCCTATACAAAACATCACTAGGAGCCCAACAAATCTCATCAAGCAATGAGGCCTCAGACATGTTAACCATCAGCACAAGAAAACTTACAATAACCCTCATATACAGACCACCTTCCTCTGAAATCAAGGCACTGGACAACATAATCAAAACTGCATGCTCTGCGTCACCACCAGGCAAAGAACACATCATCTTAGGTGACTTCAACCTTTCTTCACTAAATAATGCACAGTGCACATCCTTCCTTCAGGCAATGAAAGACGTCGGCTACAAACAAAAATCCATACTGCAACACACACAAAATGCAACACCCTTGACCTCATCTTCTACCTTAAAACCTGGTCTCAGAATGGAAACATATCTATTATAAATATTCAACCAGTCCCATAGTTGGATCACTACCTCATATGTTTCACTACTAAACTAGACACCTCTCCAACCAAGGATAACCATGAAATTTCATCATATAATAGATTTTAAAAATTTGACAAAGATGAATTCATCAGCAAAATAAGTCCAGATCTCTCAAGCAACAGTGATGATATCGATGTCCTCACCTCAACATGGAACAGAACCCTAAGTGCAGCATAAGTAAACCATCAAAGCCACAGATTAAAAATAAATCAGAAATTCCCAACCTTGGTATTTCCAATCCTTGAAACATATGAAGAGAGACTTAAGGAAGGCTGAAAGAAAATGGAGAGTCACCAAATCTGATGAAGACAGGCTCAAGTACATAAACAAATTAATCTACCATCAGAACCTCTTAGACACAAAGAAAGAATACTACTCAAAACTCCTATCAAAATCCCTTAACCAGCCAAGGGAATTGTTCTTCATAATCCAAAACCTAATAAAAAAAACAAATGACGAAACCCACCAATGAGTAACCTAAGTACTCAACAGTTCGCAAATCACTACATAGAAAAATCCAAAATCAAGTCAATCTGCAACACAATCTCCTATGATCCAGAACCAACCAGCCCTCCAACTTGGATCTCATTCTCACCAAGAAGCAAGGACCAGATAGATCACTGCATCAAATCATTGAATACCACTACCTCAATCATAGATCCTTGTCCCATCAACTTGATTAAATCAACAAATTCAGAACTCACAAAATATACAAAAAATAATCAACCTCTCTCTATCTCAAGGTCATCTACGAAACAACCTAAAAAGAGCACCGATACGCCCAATCTTGAAACAAAACACCCTAAATAAATCCTGGCCCACATCTTACAGATCAATATCTCGGCTACCATTCCTTTCCAAAATCACTGAAAAATCAGTAATTTTGCAACTCCAGGACTTCATCACTCAAAGTGCTCCACTTGACCCCAGTCAATACGGATTTAGATCACATCATGGTGTTGAAACACTATTAACATTCCTACTTGACACAATCATAAAAGGAATTGACAACATGAGACACGCATTCATCCTAATTTTCCTAGATATATCTTTGGCATTTGATTCTGTAAACAACAATATTTTAATTGACCACCTAAAGCATCTTGGTATAGGTGGCACTACTCTATGATGGTTCTAAGACTACCTGTCCAACCACACCCAACAAGTGTACTTTGACAACAACCTATCCAACCTATTCACCCAACCTCAGGGCATCCCCCAGGGATTTGCATTATCTGCATTGCTTTTCAATATACAACCTATCTGCAAAACCATACAATCACATGACGTTGACTACAGAATTTATACGGATGATATAATGTTATTCGCAATCTTTGACACATCATACTCTTTCTATAAGATCACCAACTTTTTCAATGACGTCACTGTATGGCTCAATTCAGTTAACTTCACAATCAACTTGAAGAAAACAGAAGTACTCATTATTACTAGGAACAAAACATTCAATCCTCCCTGTTCACTTCATGTAAACAATGCTACACTGGAAATAAAAGAAGAAATAAAATACCTTGGAATCTACCTAGATCAACAGCTTGACTTGACCAGACACATCCACATGACCACTCATGCAATTTATCATAAAACCAAAATGATACAGCATTTGAGACCACTGCTCTCCCACACAGCTCTGTAGCTCAAGCACTGATTTGTCCACATTTTGACTACAGTAACAGCATACTCCATGGACTTCCCAAAAAAAACCCACTAAAGCCGTTATAACTTGCTCAAAACACGGTTGCACATACAATTATGCATGCCAAAAGATACGCCACATAACACCCATCCTGTTTCAACTCCACTGGCTCCCGATACTTCAAAGAATCAAATTCAAAGCCCTTATGAACATTTATAAAATAATAAACAACATTGCACCAACATACCTCAGCACACTGATAAACATGCAGCAACACATAAGAACAACAAGAGACAACCTGAAAAACACTCTATCCATCCCAAAAAATGTAAGAAAAGCATATCAATCAACTACCAATAGAGCCTTCTCCTTCTACGCACCTGTCCTTTTGAATAACCTACCCAATACTCTAAGAGAAATCAAAGACCTCACTGAATTTAGAAAACGTCTCAAAACATTCATCTTCACAGACTACTATAAATGTGATCAACAGCCATAAATTTTATATATACCTCCAGTCAACATCACAATGACTCTCACCATTTTCTCACTGTTGCTACACACTCTCTTGCAAAGTAATAAGAATATGTAAACACATAAATATGTAAATAGTTACCTTACTTTATTGTTAACTGCAACTGTTATCTGTATTGTTTCTTGTAAACTGCATTGTGCAGTAGTTCAAAAACGCCATGTAAACCGCTCTTATTTTTCAAGACAAAGCGTTATATAAAAACAAACAAATAAATAAATAATTTCCAATTAACACACACGTATGCAAGACAGTTGTTCTTTACAGTGAATCTCTCTAGAAAGCTGGATAATGATCTTAATAAATAAATTAATTAATTAATATAAGTTTATACGTGAGGCAAAGAATCTCCACTTCTGTACACTGCCACAGAAATAAGTAGAGTTCTTGCTGTAAAAAATCTTGAGGGGAGAGAATGTTCAAAAGCAGTTGAATCCAACTGTATAGCTCTGTCAGTCTTTTGTATAGAGCACTGGCAATTTACTGTCAAATTTCTCATTGAGTGTTACTCAGAATGTGTTTTCAGAGTCTCCTTTTGAAGTGACTTACTACTACTACTACTACTACCACTATTAAACATTTATAAAGCGCTACAAGGCATATACAGTGCTGTGCAAACAAAGATAGAGACAGCCCCTGCTGGTCAGAGCTTACAATCTAATCAAGACAGAGAAGACAAAAGTTAGGAATAAGGATAGAATAGGGAAGGGTAAGGAAACAGGGGATCAGGATTCAAAGGCAGCCTCAAAGAGGTGAGCCTTTAGCATAGATTTGAAAAGGGGCAGAGATGAAGCCTGACATACAGATTCAGGAAGTTTGTTCCAGGCATAAGGAGCAGCAAGGTGAAAGGACCAAAGTCTGGAGTTAGCAGTGGAAGAAAAGGGCAAAGAAAGGAGCAAGCCAGTAGAGGAACGGAGATCACGATGAGGGGTGTAGGGCGAGAGGAGAAATGAAAGATAGTGAGGGGTAGAAGAATGAAGACATTTAAAGGTCAGAAGGAGGAGTTTGAATTGGATATGTAAACAGAAGGAAGGGAAGCCAATGAAGTGAAAAGAGGGGTTATATGAGTATATTGAGGTTGGTGAAAGATTAGTTGCGCAGCAGAGTTTTGAATAGATTGAAGTGGAGAGAGATGACTCAAAGGGAGACCAGCAAGAAGCAGGTTGCGATAGTCGAGATGGGAATTAATTAGAGAGTGGACAAGTATTTTAGTGGTGTGTTCATAGAGGAAGGGGCAAATTTTGTTAATGTTATAGAGAAAGAAACAACATGTTTTAGCTATCTGTTGGATATGTGAGAAGGAAAGAGAGGAATCAAAAATAACACCAAGGTTATAGGCTGAGGAAATAGGAGGTAGAAAAGTGTTATCAATAGAGATAAAGGAAGAAGGGGAGAGAAAGGTTTAGGGAGAAAGATAAAAAGTTTGGTTTTGTTCATGTTTAGTTTCAAATGGCAGTGAGACATCTAGGTGGCGATGTCAGAGAGACAGGCAGAGATATGGATCTGTTGTGTTGGAGAAATATCAGGTATATAAAGATAGATCTGAGGATCATCAGCGTAATACTGATACTGAAATCCATGGGAGGAAATGAGAGCACCAAGGGACTGGATGTAGAGAGAGAAAAGGAGAGGGCCCAGAACAGATCCTTGTGGAACACCTACTGAGAGTGGGATAGAAGTAGAGGAGGACCCACTAGAACAAACACTGAAAGAGTGATAGAAGAGATAATAAGAGAACCAGGATAGGACAGAGCCCCTAAAACCAAGTGAGGATAATGTGTCAAAGAGAAGATGGTGGTTAACAGTATCAAAAGCAGCAGAAAGGTCAAGAAGGTTAAGGATAGAGTAGAGGCCCTTAGATTAGCCAGGAACAAGTCACTGGAGACTTTTGCAAGTGCTGCTTCAGTAGAATATAAGGGGCAAAATCCAGATTGAAAAGGATCCAGAAGGACTTGAGAGGAAAGAAATTCAAGATAATAGTGGAGGACTGAATGCTGAAGAACTCTGAAAACAAAGGGAAGAAGGGAGATGGGACATAATTAGAAGGAGAGCTAGGATCAAGAGAAGGTTTCTTGAGTAGGGGTGTGACCACAGCATGCTTGAAGGCTGCATGGACAGTAGTAGCGGAGAACAAGAGGTTAAGAATATATGAGATGGGAGGAAATGGAGAAGAGTAAGTTTGGAGGAGGGAAGAAGATGAGAAGCTTCTTCATCAGAGATCATGAGAAAGGATGAAAAGGTAATAGAGATTGATGGGAAAAGTTGGTATTGAGGTGGGGAAGAGGGAATGAAGTTGTTCTAGTGGGGAACTGGAGAATAAATTTGTGGATTTTGTTATGGAAAAGTCAGCTAGGGTTTGGGCAGAGAGAGAAGAGGGATCGGAGGGGGAAGCACCTTGAGGAGAGAGTTAAGAGTAGAGAAAACATGGCAGGGGTTAGTGGCAAGAGAATTAGTCAGGTGGATATAGTAGTTTTGCTTGGCAAGTGCTAAGGCTGATGAAGAAAGTAAGCATGAATATGAAATGAAGAAAGTCAGAAAGGGAGCAAGATTTAAGCCAAATGCACTTAGCTGAGCGGGCACAAGAGTGGAGATAGCGGGTAGATGAGGACAACTAAAACTGGGGTGTAGTGAATCTCATAGAAACGTGAGATGGATGGAGCAATAGTATCTAGAGCAGATGAGAGGGCAGTATTATAGGAAGCTATAGCCTCATCAACAGATTTAGAAGACAAAGTGGAGAAAAGAGGTGATGAGATGATAGTGGAAAGAGCCAATGGATCAATAGCATGAAGATTCCTAAAAAGGTAGGAGGAGACAGAGCGGGATTGAGGTGGAGACTGATGAAGGGTAAAACTTAGGAGGTGATGATCAGATAAGGGAAGAACTGAGGTATGGAAATTGGAGGGTAAACAGGTAGAGAAGAAAACCATGTCAAAGGCAGTGACCACGCTGTTGAGTAGGAGTGGAAGAGCAAAGTTGGTGATTGAAAAAAGGAGGTAAGAGAAAGGAATTTAGAAGCATAGGGGTCAGAGGGGTTATCAACATGAATATTTAAATCACCAAGAATGAGGGAGGGGAAAGAATAATCTAGAAATAGGGAAAGCCAGGAGTCAAAGTCAGTAAGAAAGGTAGCGATGGACTTATCAGAGGGTCTATAAATATCAGCTATCTGGAGAGGTAAAGGATTAAACAGGCAGATGGAATGGATTTCAAAGGAGGAAAAGGAGTGAGACAGAGGAAGAAGGAGGGGTTGGAATTGGCAGAAAGGAGAAAGCAGAAACCCAACACCACCATGATGGCCAGTGGTACGAGGAGTGTGGGAAAATTGGTATCCGCCCATGGCAGAGGGCAACAACTGAAGCAGTGTCATTGGCAAGGAGCCAGGTTTCAGTAAGAGCTAGAAGATTGAAGGAATTAGAAATGAAAAGTCATGAGTAAAGGGTAGTTTATTAGAAATGGAGGAGAAGAGTACGAGGCAGAGAGGAGACAGAATGGCGGAAACGAGGATGAGGTATTTTAAGAAAGGAGGGAGAGGGAAGAACGAAAGGAAGAAAAAGCTGGAGTTCAAGAGCTGAGGAAAGATTGGGATGAGATATGTAGAGAAGAGAGAGGGAAATAAGGAGGGGTGTGTAAGGATATTGGTATGAGAGAAGAAGGTTTGGGAGTGACAAAAAGAAAAAGAAAAACTAATGTGGAGCCACGAGGAGAGGAGAGGAGGGAAGAGATGGGGTGAGGGGGGGGGGGGGTGGAGGGAATCATAAGAAATCACAGTCATTGGTGTAGTCCAGATAGAAGTGTGATTCATGTGTCATATCAGTATATAGAAGTTTAACCAGATTAGGTTGGTCTGCTGGTCTCACTCTGTCCTCTCAGTCAGGCAGGGAATGTGCAGCCAGGTGGCTCAGACCTATCTTCAGTTGGGTATTGTGACGGTGGTGATAGTTATAGTAGCTTCTGCTGCTCTGGCTACCTTTCCCTTATCGCTCTGCAGCAAAGGGCTGCTGGAGTCTCAGGACTGGGGACCTCTAGACACTGCTGGCTGTGATGCAGTATCTGCTGAGCAGAAGGCCCTATGAAGATTGATGTTTGGTGACAATGGTTCTTCTGATAGTCATAGGCAGCTCTCTTAGTACTACTACTACACGGCAGCTAGTGTCTGGTAGGGCTCTTAGGCATATGTTACCTCAGTCTGCTGTGTCAGGCCTCTCCCCAGCACGTTCTGTGTGCAGCCAGACTGATCACCACTCATCCTCCCTCAGCAGTGCTATAGAGCGTCCAGTCAATGGGACTCACTGGCAGACGGCTAGCAGGAAGTTAAACACAGGAAGAGTAGCTCAGATAGAGGAGGAGGGAGGGGTGCTCACTTTCCACTTGCTCCTCCTGCACCTATCAAGTACAGCAGTGAGCAGTCAGAGCGAGAAAGGTCAGTGCTGGGGAGGAGGCAGGGGCGGCTGTATGCTGCAACAGCTGGTAACGGTTGACGGAGCCTCCAAGACTGTGACAATAGGCTGCAGGAGTGACTATTTTCAGGCTTAGGTGGCCATTCTCCTTCAATCTTTATCTTTATTTTTATTCGCATCATTTGATAGACCGCCCAGGCCGAAGCGTCAGGGCGGTGTACAGTACAAAAGGGGTAGGCTACTGAAAACAAAGTCGGAAAAGAACGCCAAATGATAATAGGACAGGGAGAGACAGTCAAAATCAGGTAGAGGACAGAAAAGGCCCAAAGAGGGATGAGAGGATGGGGGAAGGGAGGGAGAAGGGAAGGTAGAAGAGGACGTATGGGGAGATATCATGGAGGGTGGGGGCGCGACTGGGGGACGAGGCACCATCGACAGGGGGAGGGAGGTCGAAGGCCTGACAAAAGAGATGGGTTTTGAGGAGTGTCTTAAAGCGGGGATAGGACAGTTCGGTGCGGCGAGATAGGGGGGGTGAATTCCACAAGGCGGGACCTAAGAAGAAAAAGGCGGAGTGGCGGGTAAGTTCCAAATGGGCCTGGGCAGGGGGAGGAAGAAAGAGATGATTACCGTGGGCCGATCGAAGAAGGCGTGGAGAGTGCTGAAGATGGATGATGTCGGCCAGGTACTGGGGAGTGTTAATGTGAAGAGCACTATGTGTGATGATGAGCAACTTAAAGACAAACCTGAACTTAATCGGAAGCCAATGAAGGGTGAGAAGACAAGGAGACACATGAGAACACGCAGGGGAAGAAGTGATGAGACGGGCGGCAGCATTCTGAACTAATTGAAGACGGCGGAGCTGGGAAGAGGGGAGGCCTGCATAGATAGCATTACAGTAGTCTAAACGGGTGATCACCAGAGACAGGATGAGAATGACAACAGACGACGGGGGAAGAAGTGATCGAACGGCCCTGATACAACACAGATGGAAGAAGGAAGTACGTATAACAGAGGAAATATGTTCATGAAAAGAGAGGGACGAGTCTAAGGTAACGCCCAGATAACGAAGGGTCGGTGCCAGGGGGATGGAGTGAGAAGCCATAACAGGTGACAAACTGGGAGGGGGGAGTCCAAAGGAAAACCAGATCGCAGAGGATTTAGCAGGATTAGCATGTTAGAAAGTTTGACTCAAACCAGGAGGCAACGGAGGAGAGACGATTAATAGGGACGAGATCAGGGGAAGAAGAGGAGGTGTGGTGGACCAAAAGAATGTCGTCAGCATAGATGTAAATGGAAATGCCGGACTGTTGGATGAGCAAAGCTAAAGGAGCAAGGAATACGTTGAAAAGTAGGGGGGCGAGGATAGAACCCTGGGGAACACCACAGATCGAGGGGGACGGGGGGGAGGCGGAGGGGCCGGAATGAACCGAGAAAGTACGGGAGGAAAGAAAGGAGCGAAACCACTGCAGAACGGTGCCATGCACTCCGAAATCAGACAGACGGGACAAGAGAGTGCAGTGGTCAACAACATCAAAAGCAGAGGACAGATCCAAAGACACCACAAGAGAGAAATCACCACGGTCGTGTGCACGGTGAAGTTCAGAAAGCAGTGCTGTGAGGATGGTTTCGGTACTGTGGCCAGCACGGAAGCTGGATTGATGAGGGTGGAGGGCAAAAGTGGAATCGAGGTGAGTGGGCAGTTGGGAAAAGACAAGTTTCTCGAGGACTTTGGATAGAAAAGGGAGAATGGTGACTGGCTCATAGTCAGCATTCCCTGCAATCAAGAAACGCAGCTCAGAGCTACAAACATCCCACACAGCCCTTCACCGGCTCTGAGAAGTAGGCTGCCAACGAATCGCCGTTAGACCCCTTCCTTCCTCTGCTCTTTGCCCTCCCAGCACTCCTGTGAGATCGCAGCTGCACAGGCTGTCTGCTGCCTCTGAGAGCCGTGGCCCCCACAGTCGGCAAAGCAACCCGATCTTGGTCACAAGAGCGGGCCGATGATCAAAAAAGCAGGTCGATCAACATGTCACCACCCCGAGGCTGCAGGATCACCATGTTGAAGGCAATAGACTCCCAGGGCGCTGAATATCACACCAGGGCAGTGGTGTAGCACGGAGCTTCAATGTTAGGTGGCCATTTTGCAATTAACATATTGTCCTCTGGCCTTCTGAATGACACATGCTTGACAAAACCTGTGTGATTTATTTATTAATTTATATTTTTTTATTTATATAAGTTTTCATACAATACTTGCAGTAAGTATACAAGGAAAACAAGACCGAAAATTAATTTCAACAGGAAAAATACATAGATGAAGAGAAACTCATGTGATTTAAAATCAGGTGATACACATTTGTAATTCCTTTTGTTTTGCGTTTGGCGTGCTAAAATTGCTTCTTGGTTTGCCTCAGTAGTGAGCACTATTGCGTAATAGGCATATTATGGCTCAACATACTATACATAGAGAGTGTATTTCCAACTTTGAGTGTTGCTGCAGAAACATGGGTAATAATGGAATCTTTTAGTTTCTTTCTTAGTCAGGCGGCATTTCACTAGGAGGCATTCAATCTGATGAATATTTACATAGACTACTTTCATAGCTGGAAGATGTGGCTGCCCATTAGCATTTGCTCGTGCAGTAATGCTTTTTGTACTGTCGCGCCCCCTTCTGCCCAGGCGGCTGCCTAGAGGAGGGGACGTGCCTTAATATAGTCCAGAGCCGGGGCTTCTGGGGATTGTAGTTGTGGGTTCAAATAATATTGAGGCCCGAGAGTTTAAAGCAAACACAGGAATATTTATTTTTGTTTTCCGTCTTCCAAAAAGAGCCTTTAAAAGCTCAATGCATGGCAAACAAATTAATATTGGATTCTTTCTCCCAAAACCATGTTTTCCACAAAAGAAAAGACTTTTACATACAGCACCACATAGTAACTGTTTCTGTCAGGTTAAAACGTTTGTAGCTACTTTTCTTACAACTAACAGCATTCAGAACCAAGCTTTAATTGCTTCCTTCAGCATTAAAGACATGTAGCTGTTTTCTTTTAAAGTTCCAGCCTTCAGCATAAGGTTTTAGCTGCTTCACTCAACATAAAGCACGTGTAGCTGTTTCCTTCTTTTAAAGGCCACACAGGATTCTTGAGCAATAATGACTTAAACAACATCCAGCCTGTTTTCTTTTCTGCTTTACCAGACAGTAAGATTCTAGGCCTTTCTCCTTTCAGTTAAGACCATTACAAAGTCTTATGACATAAAGAACAGTCCATTATAGAAGACTCAGACTCCTGGTCAGATTCATAACATTCAGTTTGCATTTCTTCACCATCTGTGCTTTCCGTATCCTGCTTTAATTCTCCCTGTATAAATTCAGGTTTAACCCCTTCTAGCATCTCTAGTACTTTCCTCCAATAAGACTTCTCTTTGCCCACAGGCTTTTCAGCAGGCCCGTGAAGCGTCTTCTCTCTCATTAAGTGGCACAGTGCTTCTAACTGACTTACATTACTTTTAGTCACAGATTTACTCACGTTCCCTTTTGAAGCTGGCAAATTTCCTATAGCTTCCTGGATTATTGCCAAAGTGCATTGCTCCTCGTCAGGACTTCTCTCAGCTATAAATCTCCTCCCTCTAGAGCCCAAAGCAGTTTCTCTGCAGCACTGGCTCCTCTCTGGGTTATGGCTTCTACCACTGAGAGCTCCACTGCATTCCTCAGCGTTCTCTGTGGTTAAACTTTTCCTGTGACTCGGTTTCACAGCTTCCTTCCCTCTGGAACCCTCTCTAGTGTTGTCCTTGGAAATACTCTTCTCTTCAGCTGCCCTGAAGGTCTTCCTTCCTTCAGACTTCCTCGAGTTTCTGCTTCCTTCTATTTCCCTGGTGGTCCTCTTTCCTTCCATTCCCCTGCGTTTATATGAGTGTGCCTGAACCAGGGTCCCGTGCTCCTCCCCCAGGTGGCTCTCATTAACTTTACTACTTGCTTCAGAGCTTGGGTGTGGCTTGTAACCAGGAGCTACGTGTGTTTTTTTCTGTTTAGCTTCAGCATGAGAGCTACAGCCTTCCTGCCTGTCTCTCTCCCTAAAGGTAAATGGGTGTTTTTCTCCTATTTCCATAGGCTCAGAAACACTTTCGCCATCACAGTACTCACAGACAAAACAGCACAGATGCTGTTTTGTCGGCACTGTTTTATTACAGTGCCGAAATTCATGCACGTGCATTTTCATGTTCTGAACCTATTGTGTGGAATAGATTACCATATGTGTTGAGGGCTGGAAAGGATTTTCTGAAATTCAGGAAAAATACGGAAGTGTACTTACTGTACATGAACATTAGTAGGTTGTCTAATGTTTGCTATCTGTGGAATGTCTGATTATGTTAATATTTCATATTCTGTATTGTAAGCCATTTAGAAATTTTGATTCATAGCATATAAATGTTTTCAAATAAAAAATAATACATTTTAGCACAATAAAAAAAGTAGAAAGCGGCAGATCTGAGAACCGGCCAATAGTTTCAAATTATCAGTTCTCTCTGAGATAACTTGTGTGATGAGGAGAGCTCTGCTGAGCCCATGGCAATAGAGGAAAATTGTAAATATGCCTTTAAGGAGAGAGACAGGCAGGGAATTCGCAGCTTTCAGAGTGCAGGTAAAGGAAGAAAACACGCAGTCACTGAAGTCAGGCCACACCCAAGCTCTGCTAACCTAAGTGCAGACTTGCGGAGTAATGAAAAACACCTGAGTAGGAAGCAGTGGACGCTAGTTAAGAAACAGCCTTATAAACCCAGGGGAGGAAAAGGAAAGGGCCAGCACCGGGGAGCAGAAAGGAGATCACCGGGGAGGAGAATGGTGAAGATTTCGGTGAGGAGCTCAGCAGTGAAAGTAGCAGCCATAAAGAAAGCCAAGCTTACAGGAGGAGGGCTGTTAGTCCTGAAGCCAGCCGAGGTGTGGCTAGGAGAATTGCTGACGAGGGTCAGGCTGCAGTTCAAAGAGTACAGGCTGCCAAAAGGTGGGTGGACAAACTCAAAGCTAGAAGTGGCCAGAACCCAGCTTGTTGGAAAGAACCAGGGCTGAACAAGTTAGAAGAACTGAGGCAGTTGATCCAGAGAAGGAATCCTCACATTCCAGGTACAAACGTTCCTTATTATGGAGAGCACCTGTGGAGAGAAGTCCAGGAGCTCTTACAGAGCATTAAGCCAGAAACAGTTCCTGAAAGCTCAGAGTCAGACGTACATGCTGTAGAGCAGGAAGAGATGCAGGTAGACTGTCCTTAGCAGGATTCTACAACTGAGGAATTAGCAATGGACTGCTCATTGTGCCAGAAGGCAGATTGAAAGCTTTCTGCTAAAAAGCCTTTAACCAAGAATGCTCTGAAGAAACAGGGTGAGTTAATCTATCTGGGTTAATGCTAGGAACTGCTTCTAATAAGAAAGGATACTTGCATAATTTGTATTTGAATTACTAAAGAAGCAGAAGATAAAAAAAATGGACATTTTGCTTTGCTTGAAGGAAGAAGCTATGTTTTGTTTGCTGAATGTTTGATGAAAACAGCTACACATGTTAAAAGGATTATGAAGCAGTTTCAGTTCTAGTTTGTGTATAATTTCCTGATGATATTGCTTGGAGAAGAATCCTAACGTTTGTGTTGAGCCTTAGTGATTTTGGGGAAGATAAATAAATTTCTTGTTTGCCTTTAAAAAAAAACATCGGTTTCACACTTCTGTCTTTAAATAAGGAGAAACAACTACAAGTCCCAGAAGTCCAAGCTGTGGACAAGAATAGTATAATTGTTTATTTAAGGACTAACATTGGCAGCCCTGCGCCTTTAGGCCTTTGGCCCAGGCTAGGGTGACGACAAGTGGCGTAATTCTTGGATTTCACGCATATGCCAGGATTTTGCCAAGCACCCCAGGATTTGCATTAAAGACAACGCTGACTGCATAAGCTGTGCAGAGGATTACAAAGGAGAATCGCAGCTAAGGTCAAAACCTGAGTCACGGAGGACAAGCAGAGACCTTCAATTGTGAGAAGCCGGAATCTACACCTGTTATCAGGTAACCCGTAGATAGGTGGGTTAAAAAAGGATACCAGTACAGTGGTGCAGAAGTCTAAACAGTGGAAGCCAGGAGGATAGCTGAGCTGTTTGTTTTTGTACCGCACTTGGTGGTGTTTCTCTGTTTTCTCTTTCTTACAGAGCAGCCGTGGCCATGGAGTGCAAGGACGTGCTACAATGGATGGCCGGCCAGTTTGAGAGGCAGAGGGAGATGTTCTACCAAGCCCAGGAGCAGGCCGCAGCGGTGATGCAGGCACAACAAAAGCCACTATTGGACATGATGGAAGCATGGCTGGCAACCCAGAAGAAGACAGCAGAACCAACACGGACACCTCCAGGTTCTATAGGAGCTTTACATACTTGTGGGCTAGGACCACAGTCTAATGGGACACTCACTTTTGGACAATTGTCTGAGAATGATGATATTGATGATTTCCTCGAGGCATTTGATAGAGTAGCGCACATAATAGGGTGGCCTAAGGAACAATGGGCTGTACACCTGGCCACATCACTCACTGGTGAGGCGTTGGCGGCGTACAGGGCCATGCCTGCGGCACTTGCCAATGATTATGATGAGCTAAAGAAAGCCATAAGGGATTGTCTAGGTTTAACACTGATGGTGTATCATCGCCTGTTAAGGAGTACCAAATTGAAACCTGGTGAGATGCCAAAAGCTCTATGCCAGAGAGTCAAGAGCTTGGTAGTAAAGTGGCTAACACCAGAGGCTAAAACTGTAGAGTGTATCATAGATAGTATTGTGCTAGAACAATTTATGGCCGCAGTCCCAAAGGACATACAAGACTTCCTGATTTTGCAGAACTGCCGGAACACAAATGAAGCAACCTTATTGACCAAACGCTTTATGGAAGCAGAATTGGCAGGTCAGGGAAAAGGGAGCGCTTCCAAGACGGCGGGTTCTGAATTATCAGAAAGGAGGGTAAGGTCGACAGAGGATAATATGAAAGTGTGTATGCCTATGTTTAAAAACCACTGTATAAGAAGGAAATGTTTTAGGTGTGGTAGTGAGGGACACTTGAAAAAGGAGTGTAAAGCGAGAACCGCCCTGATAACTGCCAATACAAAGGAGATCAGGGAAGGTTTCCTTTTATCTGTGGAAGTGCAGGGCATTGCTACCGATGCCTTATTAGACTCAGGAGCAGATCAGAGTATGATGTCCAGGAAACTCTGGCAGGAAATTGAATCCCGCTGTAACGTAGTCCAGAGCCAATCTGAGGGAAAGGTAAAAATCAGATGCATCCACAGGACATTTTCCTTTTATCCCATATACAAATTCTTAGTGAAAGACTTAGGGATTAAGAAGGAAATTCCCGTAGCAATTGTGCCAAGGTTACCCCATGACCTGGTATTGGGGAGGGATTGGCCCCAATTCAAGAAGGGACTAGAAAAGGGTCTACATCCGAGGGTAGGTATGGTATCTACCAGAACACAGTCCGAGGCCCTAGAGAGGAAAGATGAACCCCCAGATGAGGCATTAGAAGATCTACCATCTCATGAGGACCTGGTAACTCCCTCCGTAGATAAGAATAAGAAGGAAGAGGGGAAAAACGCCGGGAAAGGCAGTGCAGGTCTCAGAGCAGGGCCGAGGTAGGGGCCAGACAAGGGTTACCTTGGATCCCAGCTGAATTAGTAGAAAAATTCCCATCCTTTCCCAAGGAGCAGCAAGCTGATCCTGCTCTTTCACGTGCCTTCGACTACGCCCAGAGGGAGTCAGAAACCTTACCTAGATTCCTGTTGGATAGGGAAGTGTTGTACAGGGAAAGTTTAGATCCCCGTACAGGGAACGTCCGTAAGCAGCTGGTAGTCCCTACAATGTTTAAAACCTTAGTTTTGAGACTAGCTCATGACCATCCTGTGGGAGGTCACAAAGGGGTACAAGGGATGCTAGATCAGATATTAACCCGTTTTTACTGGCCGGGCGTTTTTAAAGAGACCTCGCGATTTTGCAAGTCTTGCCCTTCATGCCAGCGAGTCACCTCGGTTCATCCGCCAGAGGTGCCCTTGTTTCCTATTCCCGTGATATCTGAGCCCATTCACAGAGTGGCCATGGATATAGTGGGACCACTGATAAGGACACCCCGAGGTTTCCAATACATGTTGGTCATAGTGGACCAAGCCACAAGGTTCCCATTTGCCATTCCCTTGCGTAATATATCCGCCAAAACAGTAGCCTCAGAAGTGATAAAGTTATTCTGCGAAGTAGGTTTTCCACAAGAGGTCCTGATAGACAGAGGCAGTAATTTCATGTCCCGGTATTTAGCCCAAGTATGGGATGCATTCGGAATCCATCATGTTAAAACTGCTGCCTACCATCCGCAGTCAAATGGACTGGTGGAGAGACAAAACCAAACATTAAAGAAAATGTTGAGGAGGGGTTTAGAGGGTAACATGTCGGAGTGGGATATGATGCTTCCTTTCATCTTGTATGCCTGTAGAGAACGGAAACAAGCATCTTTAGGCACCTCACCTTACGAATTAATGTATGGGTGGGCACCACGAGGTGTTTTAGATATACTGCGGGAGCAGTAGGTTGAACCCAGGGTAGAAGAAGTGGGGGTACCCCAGTTTTTGAAGGATCTTAGGGGACAGTTACACCGAACCTCCCAAGTGGCGGAGGAAAATTTAAAGGCCAGTCAGATGCGCCAGAAAAATTACTACGATCGACGTACAAAACCTCACCAACTGGTGGTAGGGGAGAAAGTAGTAGTAATAGTCGCAGGGTCCAGTCCAAAGTTTGAAAGTCAATGGAAAGGACCCTATAAGGTGGTCAAACAGGTGGGTCCAGTGTCTTACTCAGTAGAAAACAGGAGGGGCTGCCAGCAGGTCTACTACATAAACGTATTGAGGCCTTGGCATGAATGAATAGCGTTGGCTCATTTAGCCACAGTAGAACGTAGGGCAGAGAGGTGGCAGACAAGCACTAACGCCCCAGCAAGAATTACGAGCTGTGCGGGTAATATAGCGCCAGCCCGTAATATCTTAAGGGGAGGGGATGTGTGATGAGGAGAGCTCTGCTGAGCCCATGGAAATAGAGGAAATTTGTAAATATACCTTTAAGGAGAGAGACAGGCAGGGAATTCACAGCTTTCAGAGCACAGGTAGAGGAAGAAAACACGCAGTCACTGAAGTCAGGCCACACTCAAGCTCTGCTAACCTAAGTGCAGACTTGGGGAGTAATGAAAAACACCTGAGTAGGAAGCAGTGGACGCTAGTTAAGAAACAGCCTTATAAACCCAGAGGAGGAAAAGGAAAGGGCCAGCACCAGGGAGCAGAAAGGAGATCACTGGGGAGGAGAATGGTGAAGATTTCGGTGAGGAGCTCAGCAGTGAAAGTAGCAGCCATAAAGAAAGCCAAGCTTACAGGAGGAGGGCTGTTAGTCCTGAAGCCAGCCGAGGTGTGGCTAGGAGAATTGCTGACGAGGGTCAGGCTGCAGTTCAAATGGTACGTGGACTAGCTCAAAATGTTCAGACTGCCAAAAGGTGGGTGGACAAACTCACAGTTAGAAGTGGCCAGAACCCAGCTTGTTGGAAAGAACCAGGGCTGAACAAGTTAGAAGAACTGAGGCAGTTGATCCAGAGAAGGAATCCTCACATTCCAGGTACAAACGTTCCTTATTGTGGAGAGCACCTGTGGAGAGAAGTCCAGGAGCTCTTACAGAGCATTAAGCCAGAAACAGTTCCTGAAAGCTCAGAGTCAGACGTACATGCTGTAGAGCAGGAAGAGATGCAGGTAGACTGTCCTGAGCAGGATTCTATAACTGAGGAATTAGCAATGGACTGTTCATTGTGCCAGAAGGCAGATTGAAAGCTTTCTGCTAAAAAGTCTTTAACCAAGAATGCTCTGAAGAAACAGGGTGAGTTAACCTATCTGAGTTAATGCTAGGAACCGCTTCTAATAAGAAAGGATACTTGCATAATTTGTATTTGAATTACTAAAGAAGCAGAAGATTAAAAAAAATGGACATTTTGCTTTGCTTGAAGGAAGAAGCTATGTTTTGTTTGCTGAACGTTTGATGAAAACAGCTACACGTTAAAAGGCTTATGAAGCCGTTTCAGTTCTAGTTTGTGTATAATTTCCTGATGTTATTGCTTGGAGAAGAATTCTAACATTTTTGTTGAGCCTTAGTGCTTTTGGGGAAGATAAATAAATTTCTTGTTTGCCTTTAAAAAAAACCCCATCAGTTTCACACTACTGCCTTTAGGCCTTTGGCCCAGGCTAGGGTGACGACACTTGATATGGGATGATAATAGTGTAAAATTTAGATCCAGAGGGGGGGACTATTTAATGCGATTAACATGGTTAACAGACCTGCTAACTGCATTAATTGTGGCCACTGGGATATTCATAAACACTAATTAAGTTAGTGCCCCCGAACAGTTAGTGCTGCTGAACTCTAGCATCAGGACGTTCTGGGGGTGGATGGGAGGTGGCACCCGGCAATAACCGGCTAGTGGCAATATTAAGCCATTGCCCGGTTATCACTAAGTGGTGAAAGTTAGGCGCCTGAAAGAGTGGCCTAACGTTTGCCACAGAAGCTAACTGGATATGGCTCTGGCATTGAATATCCAGATTTTTAGGTTCTGTGGCCACAGCTAGGCCGCTTTAGCAATGCTTGTCACTGCCACCATCAGGCCCAAGATCTTTAAGTGAACTGGTAGAAAGCTCTAGGCAGAAAGAAGCAGGAGAGAGAGAAAGAGAGAGCAAAGACAATGACTCTGCCACCAACAACATACATGAAACAATAGAAGAATAGTTGTTTGGAAGGAGAGAAGTCATTGAAGGACACCAAAATGTGACCAGTAAAATGACGGATTTATCCCAAATGGCCATCTGCATGTTGTTAATATGCAGATTCGGTCTCTCGTAATCATTAAATTTTAAATCCTTTGTTATCTCAGGGAGATGACAGATTTACAACCACTTAGGTTCTAGGTTCATTCTGTAAACAAATATCCCAGCATGAAAATAGTGACCAAGGGGCAATTAACATTTGATGGGGGGGAAATAAAAATTGCGTACTCCATAGCAGGTAACTAGAGGACTAGTCTGCTTACAAAATCAAATTGGAAATGCTCTGCAAGGCTGCTACAAACAAAAACTTTTTTATAGGTCTTTGGACCCAGGTGCCTCTTAACAAAACTAATGTAGTAAGCTAATACACTTTTTCTATCGGATTTCTTTGTGAACTTTGATCTGTTAAGGAAGTGCCATTGATAGAATGTGTGGATGACCTCCTCTTACTATGAATGGAGATAGTGGGAGGTGGGGGGAAGGGAGCCATGTTCATCTCCCAAAGAGATAATTTGTGCTATGGCCTCACCTCTCTCTAAGGCAGACCATTTTTCTATGACCAATATCTGGACATTTAGCAAAATACATTGTTTGATATTATCTGGGTAAATTTTAGAAGACTACAGATAAGCAAGTTATGCATTTTCCATCTGTCTGCAAAATCTTTCAGTTGCTTTCAATATTGGCTGAGGCTATGTAATTGTATCTGCCATTGTGTCAGTGGTTTGTGAGGGCACTGAAAAAAATTGTCTTGGTGAACAAGCAAAGTGGAAGAATTGTATTTTTATTTTATATTTATGCGGGTTAAACAATAAAATCCAAGAAGTATACTTGTACAGAAAAAGAGGACTTTATTTAAATTATACAGGAAAATCAGAGATAATATTCCTCTAAGTAAAGCAAGAAATACTCACAAGCCCACAAATTTCAGGGGGAGGAGAACACAGAAATAAACTCTTCACTTATGACAAGAAAATTACTAAGTTAAAGAACAGATGCAAACAAAACTACTCACAGACCACAGGAGGGTCAATAAAGTACTCCAGACAATGTGCATTCGTGAAGGCCAACAGCTGAGAGGACTCATATAAAACATAGGAAATAGATCAATATTCAATCAGATATTTGCAAGAGTTTTTAAGAAAAAGAGCCCTCCCAGCTGTTGAACCTCTAGATGGAGGAGAAGAAACTCTCGCTGTGTCTTTTGGGGGTCATTCCGATTACCATTTAGTGGGTCTGAATGTTCAATCCGGACATCGAGACCCACAAAATGGCAGGATCTCTCCTACGGCCGCAGAGCTCCCACCATGTACAGGCCACTTCTGCGGGGAGTTCTGTTCGTAGGTAGGAGGGGTAGGCCCAGGGAGGAGCGAGGGCAGGCAATAGATGGGGATGCGACCCCGGATGTACAGGGCTGATTCTGAGGTCGGCCCTGTATGTCTGGGGCCACACAGTTAGATGGGAGACTTATTCCACCTTGGAGGTGGAATAAGTCTCCCTGGATGTTGGGGGACAGCGGCACAGAGGGCCACGCTTGAGGTGAGGTAGTGCAGGGGATTCCGTAGGAGGCCCAATTAGGGGTCGTGCTACAAGGGACAGGCCTACAACTGATGTCGCTGGTGATCGCGGCTCCTTCATGGAGCCGTGGTACCATGGTGATGAGACACCATGGCATTGTGTCTCCATGAGGGAGCCTGACTGAGTTAGCCAGGCAAGTGGCTGGACGTCTGGGGTGCCTGAATCTGGGCACCTCCTGGACATCCAGCCACTCTGATTCTTCTCCTGCGGGAACGTCTAGCCCCCACAGGAATAGAATCAGTGCATCTCTTGGCCGTTCGTATCTCTAGACATCCGGAACGCCACATACCTGAATGTGCCTCCACGTGTTTCATTGGAAAAATCAGGATAAATTTTAATCATTAGTCCATGAAATAACACATTCCTTTTTTTATAAAATTTGCTTCAGCATCCATTCCTTATCTGAGACTAACGCAAAAGTCACCAGTAATATAGATGAGGTTATCGCCTCTTCAGGAGTTTCCAAAAGCTCCAAAATGTTTAAGCAGGGCCGTCCCGTCCATTATCCGAGAATGTTGTTCACACAGGGCCCTGCGCGCTTGAGAGAGCCCCGTGCCAACAACCTCTCGCATATTCAGCACCGGCAAGGTGGCTTTAGAAGGAGCCGGAGAGACCCCGGCTCACCTCTAACAGCTGCCGAAGTGAAGAGCGTTTTTTTTCTTCACTTTGGCAGCTGTATTGTAGTACAGGCCACTGGCACACTGAGTGCCGGGAAACAGGAAGTTCACTTTGACCTCCAGTGTGCCAGCAGCCTATCCTACAATACAGCTGCCGAAGTGAAGAAAAAAGATGCCCTTCTCTTCGGTGGCTGTCAGAGGTGAACCAAGGCCTCTCTGGCTCCCTCTAAAGCCTGTTGGAGAGCCACGGGGCTCTTTGGGGGGTGGAGGGGAGGGGGCTAAGACTGGAAATAGCTGATGGGGAGGGGGGTTTGGACTGGAAATGGGCTGAGTGGGGGGGGGGGGGGCTAGGACTGGAAATTGGCTGATGGAGGGACTAGCAGTGAATTGGAAAGGGCTGATATGGGGCTACAATTGTAAATGGGCTGATGAGGGGACTTGGATTAGAAATGGACTAATGGAGGGGCTAGGATAGGACTGGAATGGGCTGATGGGCAGCTAGGATTGGAAATGGGCTGATGGGGAAACTAGGACTGGAAACAGGCTGATGGGGGACTAGGATAGGACTAGAAAGAGCTGATGGGGGAGCCAGGACTGGAAATAGGCTGATGGGGGGGGGGGGGGGTTAGGATAGGACTAGAAATGGCTTATGGGGGACTAGGATTGAAAATGGGCTGATGGGGAGCTAGGACTGGAAATGGGCTTATGTGGGGGATGGGAGAATGGGACTAAAAGGTAGCAGATGCTGGTTAGGGCTGCAACTAGAAGGGAGCTGATATTGGGAGAGGACTAGAATGGGATGGAGCTGGGGGAGTGAGGATGGAGAGGGGAAAAGATATTTTGGGTGTGATAGAAGAAAAATCTATGATTGGCCTGGTATTGGGAGAGTAAGTGGGGATTGAGGATGGAGGGGTGAAATTCGAGTGGAAGGACAGACAGACTAGATAGGCCATGTGGTCTTTTTCTGTCATCATGTTTCTATGTTTCTATGAAAAAGGAATAAAGAAAAATGGAGGAAAGAGCAAAAGGAGAAAGATCAGTATGTTAAAGCAGATGTAGAGAGAATGGAAAAAAAACTAGAAGGGAGAAGATAGGACAATGGTGCTGCACAGGAAACATGAAGGACGTAAGGGCACCACTGTGGGGAAAAAGGCAAATAAGGGAGGGATGAGGGGGAAGGAGTGCGATGAGGCTGGGTAAATATTCTGGGCCTGATAGTCAGCAGCGGCGGCTAGCTTTTTGTAAAGTGCATTGCCATTGCTGCTAATACTAATTCTGGATATTCACTGCTGGGGCCATATCCCGCCACCGGCATTGAAAATCCAGGTTGGTCACACATTCCAGAAGCTAACCAGGCAATGATGATATGGAGCACCTATCTTTACTCAGAGGTCACTAACCAGGCAGCAGCTCAACATCGCCACAGACCGGTTAGCGATGGGTACTAGAATGTCTCGATGTTAACCGCTTAGGATCGAAGCGTATAGTGGCACTACCCATGTTAGTATCACTGAATATCCTGCTTAGAGGTATTTACACAGTTTACAGGTGTGTAATCCATGCAAATGCCTTTGAATATTGGGCCCAGTGTGCACTGGGGATATGCGCTGGCAGCCAATGTTCTCTGCAGGAAAGCTGAGCTCAGGTTGCTGGTGTTGTGACATCATCATTACGGAAATCTTGCAGCACCTTCAAAATTTTGGTGCTGGAAGCAGCTGCCTATGTTGCTTTGGGGAAATCTGGGCTTGCATACATGGACTTTAATTTCCCTAGGAAAGCAGGACATATGCAGATATGTAGTAGGCTAAAACCAGAAGTGGATTAGCTTGTCCTGAAAAACATGGAGCCAGTTGGCAAATCTAGTTAGGGTCATCATTATGCACAGACCTGCATAAAATCTAGACTTAAATATTCCCATGTTTAAAATAAAGTACTATCTCAATGGGTCTCTAGGAGTACTAGGAGTTTTGTCTTTATGCTAATTTATGCACTTTCAATGATGAATGTTGAGCTCAAATTATAAGCTTATTACTTTAATAAGTGCAAACGTTCACTAAATTAAAACAAATGTATATCTCGGTAGAAGCTGAATAACCATTACTGTACATTTATTCATATAAACCCCCATCTACAGGAGAATAATATAAAAACTTTCTATGGATTTTAATAGGTTGTTTCTTCCTTAGGCATAAACTTGTCAAAATCATAGAAAATCTATAAAGTATGTAGGCAAACTACTCCCTGCATACTCACATTTATTTAAAAGGGCTCGCAGGTTTCCATTCTTTACAAGACAGGAATTATACATTTCACTTACAATTTATATTGGTTTTGAGGAATTCTGAGCACGAGTGCTTTATGTCAAACCGGTTCAAACTGCCCCAAACCGGTTCATGTTTAGGCTGGTCTAAACTGGTTTGGGCCGGTCTATTCCAGTTTGGGCAGGTCTGATCTGGTTTGAACCGGTTTGATCTGCATTGGACCGGTTTTGGCTGATTTGAATTAATGGGGACCGCTTTAAACTGGTTTGGGCTGGATTGAACCAATTTGGGCTGGATATGCTGTGCTGCTGGATGTTCCCATTCGCTACCTTGCCTGAACTGGACACCCCCCAATGCACGTGTCCCTATTGGGGACGTCTATGTGCCTAGCCACGTGTATGTCCACTTCGAGGACATTCATGTCTCTAAAATTAATCAGAGACATAGACGTCCCCGGAGTTTTCCTACACATTCCTCTCTGGATGTCCCCGATTGCATTTGGATGACCCTTCTAAAATTCCCCTCCACATTTCCATTGTATAATGAAAATATATACAGAGAGACAGTTAAACTTTTTCAAATTGTCCTCCCAGATGGAAGCACTCTGCTAGAGATAGAGTATTGATCTTGTTAAGTCTGAGTCCATGCTGTTTAGTCATGTACTTTCTAACCTTTATTTTTCTGTGCTTTCTTCTTCCTCAATTAAGCATAGCATGTCTGCTTTGTAAGGTGAAGAGTACAAGGTCAGGCTCAAAATAAAAGCAGAAGAAATGTTTACAGAAAGGAGTAATTTACGAATGAGAAAGGAGGTCAGAGATGGACAAGTACAGGGGAACAAACAAATATATACACTGTGCTAGTTTTATAAGAGAATTTATTTAGACACGCAAGCTAGAGCACAAAAATAAGAAGATACCGGGCATGGTAATGGTCCCGTTAAAGAGAAATATAATATGGAGTGTGATCAAAAAGTATCGAGACTTGTACAATACCACAAGAAGTATAACACTGACAGTTATTGCACTCAGTCTCCTTCAAAGTAGTCCCCTTCCAATAAAACACACTTGCTCCAGTGTTCCTGCCACTGCTGGAAACAATTTTGAAATGCCTCTTTCATTATGCTGTGAAGCTGCTGTGTCGAATACTGCTTAACTATCTCCAAGTCATCAAATCTCCTTCCTTTCAGTTTTGGAAACAAGAAAAAGTCACAGCGTGCAAGGATGTCCATCCTCTCTCCCCCCCCCCCCCCGTTATTTTATCAGTTTCCAAGCATTTCAAAGCAATCTTGGGCAGTCCCCCACCATAAATATTTAAGGAGGATGAGATCTATCTTCTGAAATTAGCCTCTTGGTAACATCAATAAAATGGGGCAATAGTCATTTTAAGTGATTCCATTCCCATTCTGTCACACCAAGAGAGGGACAAGAGGTTCCACTTCGCAACTTCTGCAGAAACTAGATTCACAGTCCTTTCATTATTAACACCCATCATCTGTGCCAGGTTTCTATGTACATGCTCTCCTGAATATCAGAAATCCCTGGTGTCCAATGGACACCATGATTCCCATTGTCAACTCAGTTCAGCGCACATTAAGGGGCATAACCTCCATTTTATGACGATTTCTTTTGTAGCCAGATATCATAACAAGTTTCAAAATTAAATCTAAAATGGAAGGAAATGATTGTTTAGGGAGGCCACGACCGCTAAAACATTGTCTGCATATGCTAATAGTTTGTATTGTTCTCCCTTCACCTCTAAACCATGAATCAACATTTGCTGTCTAATCGTCAATAAAAAGAGCTTAAGGGTGTCATTAAAAAGACGTGGGGACAAGGGACTCTCTTGATATGTGCTCCAGGAGAGAGGAAAAAAATCAGACAGACCCTCTTAACCACGATTTGTGATCTAGGAGCAGTGTACAAAACTCAGATTAGATTAATAGAATGGGTTCCACAGTCAAACCAATTTAGAACCCCAAGCAGGTTTTTCCATGCTACTCTATCAAATGCTTTTTCAGTGTTCACAAAGAGTATTGCAACAGGGGCTGGCATAGATTATGCAACTGATACCAAGTTTGAAAACAAACAAGCATTATCGGTAATATATCTGTCTTGGACTACAAGGACTTCATGCAATTGAGCTGCAAGGTTTTTCACATAGAGCTTATCTACATTTAAGAACAAAATGGGCCTGTACTTATCTACCTTACTTGATAAATTTTATGCAAATATGATGTCAATTGCAGTAATTGTTTTGTAGCTGCTTGGCAATAGTGATCATAGCATGATAATATTTGATTTAATAAATGGAGGGAGGATAACAAGGACATTGACTGTGCTAGCATTTAACTTTGACAAAAGAGACTATAATAAAATGAACAGAATGGTTAAGAAAAAACTGCAAAGGTAAGAGTTTACATCAAGGCTGGTTGTTATTTAAAAATACTATCTTTGAAGCCCAGACAAGATGCATTCCATGCTTTAAAAAGGTGAAAGGAAGGCCGAACGACAGCCAACATGGCTTAAAGGTGAGTTCAGAGAGACTATTATATATAAGAGAGAATCTTTCAGAAAATGAAAAAAAGAGCAAAATGATGAAAATAGGAAACAAATACTGGCAAGTGAAATGCAAGGCATTGATAAGGCAAGTAAAGAGAAAATTTGAAAAGAAGTTCGCCATAAAGGCAAAAGTGCATAATAAAACCTTTTTCAAGTATATTCATAGAAAAACGCCTGTGAGGGAGTAAGTTGGACCATTATATGATGAAGGGGTAAAAGGTGCACTGAGAGAGAACAAGGCCATAGTGGAGAGATTGAATGAATTTTTTGCTTCAGTCATTACTGAAGAAGATGTAGGAAATTTTCCCATGTCAGAAATGATATTTAAAGGTCTTCTATCAGAGGAGTTAAAACAAATCTCAATAAATTGGGAAGATGTAATACAGCTAATTGATAAACTAAAGAGCAGCAAATCACCTGGACCACATGGCACACATCCTAGGGGACTGAAATATGAGATTGTAGAACTAATATTAGTAATCTATGATCTATCATTAAAATCATCTGTAGTATCCAAATCTTGGAGAGTGGCCAATGTAATGCCAATTTTTAAAAAGGGTTCCAGGGGTGATCTGGGAAAATATAGACCAGTGAGCCTGACATCAGTACCAGGCAAAATGGTAGAAACCAATATAAAAAACGAAATTACTAAACATGTAGATAGTCATGGTTTAATGGGAGAAAGCCAACATGGATTTGGTAAAGGAACGTCTTGTCTCACCAATCTATTTTTTGAAGGTGTGATTAAACAGGTAGATAAAGGTGAGATGGTTGATATAGTTGATATCTCAGTTTTCAGAAAGCCTTTGACAAAGTCCCTCATGAGAGACTCTTGGGGAAATTAAAAAGCCATGGGATAGGGACAATGTACTATTGTGGATTAGGAACTGTTTGAAAGATAGAAAATAGAAAATAGGGCTAAATGGCTAATTTTCTCAGTGGAGAAAAGTGAATAGTGGAGTACCTCAGGGATCTGTTCTGGGCCTGCTGCTTTTTAATATATTTATAAATGACCTGGAAATGGGAATAATGAGTGAGATGATCAAATTTGCAGATGACACCAAATTATTCAAAGTTGTTAAAACACAAGAGGATTGTAAAAAATTGCAAGAGGACCTTGATAAGACTGGGCATCCAAGTGGCAGATGACATTTAATGTGGACAAGTGCAAAGTTATGCACCTAGGGAAGAACAACCCAAACTACAGTTACGCGATGCAAGGTTCCACATTAGGAACCACCACCCAGGAAAAGGATTTAAGCATTATCGTGGACATGTGTTGATATTCATATGATAAAGATTAATGTAATAACCGATAAGACCCAGTCTTAACCATGCAGTTTGGGTCTAACATGTAAATAGTTACCTCGCCACATCTTTGATGACGAATATGTAAATAGTTCACCCAGTTTCAGCTCCAAGTTACCGATCCTGTTCAATGTAAGCACAAGCCAGATCTGACTGGTCTTGTGCATGAATTGTTAATTGTAAACCGCACTGATAATAAAGAGCACGATATAAAAAAGCGTTTAAATAAATAAGTAAATAAATAATGCATTGGAACTCTCTGCCCTGTGTGCATTGGCAGCCAAGAAGGCAAATAGAATGCTAGGAATTATAAAGAAAGGAATGTAGAATAAAACAAGGAATATTATAATGACTCTGTATCGTTCCATGGTGCAATCACACCTTGAATATTGTGTGCAATTCTGGTCACCAAATCTTAAAAAGTATATAGTAGAATTAGAAAAGGTTCAGAGAAGAGTGACAAAAACAGTTAAGGGGATGGAAGGATATCCCTATAAGGAAAGACTTAAAAGGTTAAGGCTCTTCAACTTGATAAAGAGATGGCTGAGGGGAGATATGATAGAAGTCTATAAAATAATGAATGGAGTGGAATGGTTAAATGTAGATCAATTTATCCCTTCCAAAAGTAGAAAGACTAGGGGGGCACATAATGAAGCCACAATGTAGCACATTTATGACTAATCAAGGAAAATATTCTTTCACTCAACACATAATCAAACTCTAGAATTCGTTACCAGAGGATGTAGAAAAAGCTGTTAGTGTAGCTGGCTTTAAAAAAGTTTTGGACAGCTTTCTGGAGGAAATGTCCATAAACCATTATAAAAGAGGACTGGGGAAATCCACTACTTACCCACTGGACAAGCAGCATGGAATATGTGTATGTTTTGGAAACCTGATAGGTATTTGTTACCTGGATTGGCCACTGTTGAAAACAGGATACAGGTCTTGATGGACCCTTGGTCTGACCCAGAATGGCATATCTTATGTTATAAGAAAGAGCAATAAAATTCAACTGGGAGGCTATCCAGCCCTGGAGCTTTACTGAGGACCATCGATTTCAATTCCCCCTCTACAGTATATTGGTAACCATAATAGGCTTACTACGATTGGCTTGATCTTCTGCCAGAGAGGGATTGTGAAGCTGAGACAAAAAGTCCTCAAATGAACCTTCCTTGTTTCGAGTTGGGTGGGAGGGCAAACGGTGCACACATTTGATTTCCAGGGCTGGTTTAAAATGAAGATCCAGCAATTTTGGTAAGAAGCTAGTTAAAAAGATTAACATGTCCCTACCCTTCAGGCTCTCCTGAAGGTCTAATATGTGTATATTATTACTTCTATTGTGATTAGAGAGGTCTTCTATGTCCAGTTGTAACCGTCAAATAGCTTTGACATTCTCATGCACTTGCGTTGTAAAGGGTTCCAGTCAGCTCATACTCTACTCTATTTGTTGAGTTTTCACTTGAGAAGCCTGTATCTCCACAGTTAAGTTTGCAAACTTGGATTTAAAGTCCTGTGTTGCTTTAGTTTGAGATTTCATTACACTGCAGAGTGTGCATCTCGATAAATAACACATTCTCGGCTCCCATGTTAGCTTTGCCTGCAGTCATTTTCTCTGGAGTCAGCAGGGCCAGAAGGGCCTGCTGACTCCAGGACATCAGCAGCTTCTGGGGACAACAAAAGCAACAGTAGTCAAATCAAAACAATAGATTCTGATAGCCGCACAAACTCAAAGAGCCATCCTTACTTTCTTTTACCTGCAGGAAGAGCGGGCACACACGTACATACAAAGCAAAGTTTAATATTTAAAAATATGATGTCCTGTTATGCATCCTTTCATGATTGTTGTTGGAAGGATGATATTCAGATGATCATGATTGTTAAGTTTAATTATCAAAATCTCAGGGGTGGGGGACATAAGGCTAAAGATTTGTCTAGGGCACCCAATACCTTGACCTGGGAGTCAGGGGTTTGATGCCACAGTTTAGTGCATACTGTAAGATTGTACACTCTTTCCAGATTAGAATTGGCTATCTTCACTGACACACAGCAATATTAAGAGAGACTGTCTAATGTTTAAAGCCAGAGAATAGGCGAGATATGCATGCACGCTCTTTTTAGAAGCGGCTATCGTGCATTGCTCTGGAGCATCCCCCCTGGTTGGGTGTTTCTTGATGACTGAATTGAGAACCACTGCATTTGGCACTTATAGTTGTACAAAGAGAAAAGGGTAAGGTAGCACAATCTTATAAGAAATAAGGTCAATCATATTTGGAGTAATATTCAAAGACATGACGCCACATAGAAGGTTCATCTGCTTATCTTTATTGTTGATATTCAACTGCTCTATTTGTTTAGGTAGAATCACTGGACATACATTTCTAAATTTAAGCAGTCAATTTATTCATTTAAAGTTAGGACTTCTATTTGTGTGGTCCACCTATATGAATAACGTTATCCAGATAGCAGCCGAATATCGCTGCTCAATGGATAAACTTAGATCCTGGCCCAAGAACACTTCTAGTCACTTGTTTCATTGACAGATACATTTTGGAGGGTCATCAAATTGTCTACTCAAAGTATATCTATTTTGTGACTCTTAACATTCAAAAGATGCACTTATGTGGTTTGGACCAACTGCTGATCACATAAGTGCTTCGGAATATTGACTAGAATGGCTTTAGCTTTCAGAGGAGTATGATTCCTTTTCATTGCCATTTTTCTGTGAGGTATCTGGTTGAATTTTTAATCATTGTTGTACAATCTCAAAGCCTAAACAAAGTTGCACAATGAATTTTTAATCATTGTTGTACAATCTCAAAGCCTAAACAAAGTTGCACAAATTTTGGACATGGTGATGATGACAGTGATACACATCTACTGTATAGTGACAGACTTTGCGCTTCGTTGGTAGGAGATGCTACATTTCTTACACACTCCTGCTACAGAATCCCATTGATAATTGAAGAAAGTTTGGTCAGGACTCAGCCGACAGCACAACAATACTAAAATGAACAGATCTGACTAGGGCAAACCAATGTATTTCAGATTGTATTAACCTTTTTCTACGGATGGCAAAAAATAAGAGGCTTTCAACATAGGCGTAAGCAAATGTTCCTCCTTTCTAGATCCATCAAATGCTTTGATTAATACTGGATTTTTACTTTGAAAATGTCTTATGAAAGTTCAATGAATATACATCTGGTTCAATTGCATTTCTGGTAGCAAGTGATTTTATGCTAATTGTGACTTCTACTGTGAACATTTCATCAAGATATTGCCTGGTCTAAACCAGTTAAGAATTGCTTGGTGTGCTCTGGGCTAATTTCTGTGTTGAAAGTGTACAGTACTTTGTGAAAGTCACCAAACCCTGCTTTGATATCTTTAGATTACATGGTGGGTTGCCTTATATCTTCCTAAAATGACTTGTGCGATAGCATTTTGCTTGTGTCTCTGGCATAGCAACTTCACCAGTAATCTTTCAACCTTGCCTTTCTTTTCATTTTCCTTCTAGACGGTCCGTAAGGATATGCATAGGCAAAACAATTTTTGTTCATTTTCATAAATATGTATGGGTGAATTATACGTTTTAAATAAAATAAATAAATACATTTTCAGACTTTTCCAAATTTTCAGTCAATTCTTTTCGATTTACTTCAGTCATTCCTTTTAATAGAATTTTTTAATATGTGCATTGGGACTTTCTAATTTGTGCTGATGGATTGCATTCAGGTTAATTCACAGGCTAATGTGCATTAAATAGATTTTGCATGCACTACATTTTTAAGACAAGCCAATGAGCCAGTTGAATGCTAATGAATATGCAAACCTAACTATCCATTCTGATAACATTTTTCCAGTTTCTATCATCTTCACCGCAGACATTTCCTCTACACATGCTAAACATACTCCCTACTCTACCTACCAAACTCCCCTACCTCCATACTGTTTTTATCACATACCCCCACTTCATTGTGCCAAATATGATACGTACAGTACAAGTAACACATCAAAATTCTTTTTAATAAATGTGGGGCACAAAATACAATTGGGACTATTTCTGTATCTTTCTGGAACATTATCTTCATCTCTGATGGCAACACTTGATACTTGATAATCTCTTCTTCCTTGTTTTTTATTGTTTTATGTTTTGATTTTCTTTGCTTTATCCTCCTAAATGTTTGCTGTTTTTTTATTTAGGATTTTATATGACAGGCCACTGGGGCCAGGAAAATTCCTACTATAACGGAATGTAACTTGCCTTTCACCTACCAAAGCTGGATTTAAGATGTTGGCACTCAAAGGCAGAGCTAGAGAGCAGTGGAGAAAATAGGCTTTCCCACCCCTAAATAATACAAACATGGTCTAAAGCAAGTGCAATCAGGATCCTGTTTATCCCAGATATCTGGTGTAGAAAGGGACTCAAAGGGGAGCTAGAGTCTAATGGGGAAAAGTTTAGAGTGTGAGAACAGCTCTGAATATGCTGACAGTTTCACAAGGGCTATTTATGCCTAGGTGAGAGAGTCAAGGTTGTATTTTGCAATGGGAGACTAGATAGTAAGCTTATATTTGTAGATAAAGCTCTCAGCTTAGGCCAGGTCACTTATGTTTGTGAACAACTTGACATGCAAAATATATTTTTAAGGTTGTAAAGAACAATGAAACAAAACTTATTCTCACAGGAAGTTTGTCATGACCTAGACATGACCAATATGTTTATGCATAGTATGGCATGTAATGTGTAGATATCATAGATTAAGGCAAAATGCATGATGCAGACTGATAAGACAAAATTGTACAATGTGGCAGTTTTTCCTAAATAAAAGTGGATGCTGCAACCAGGCAAATTAAGGGACTTACAATACAGATGATTGCACTTGTCTGCAACTCTGTGACTTTCTTCCTACAGTAAAGCTTTAGCAGAACTTAATTATTATTGAATAATCTATGGTGTGCTCTTATTTTCTTCTCACTTGCTTCTAGGACCAGAGATAAAAACCAAGGGCTGAGGAAGGATTCCAGTGGTTGTTGCCCCTAGCCAGGCAGTCTGGAACAGAGGACACAAACCTCAGGTGCTTTCAAAATTTGGTAACTTAGGCAGTTGCCTATGCCTAAATCTGGGCCCATGAACAACTAGTGGAAGGCATGAGCTAAATACAGATCAATAAAATTAAAAATAGGTGGACTTTAAATTTTTTATATGCCATAATAGCGCGGTTGCATCATTAGTCCACTTACAAATGTAAAAAGAAAGGTCCATGCATAGTCCTAGCTAGTACACCCTGGTTTGCTAAAGAGATATTGGTAAAATTTTAAAAATGTTCCTGAAATTTAAGAAACATCTTAAGACATAGAAGCTGATATTCAGAACCTTTGGTAGGTCAGTCAATGGGAGGACATGCAGATAAAGGTGCTGATCTCAATATTCAGCTGCGCTATCCGGTTAGTGCAGGGGCAGAGTGAAGGTGGTGGTGGTACTATCTGGATAAGTGCCAACTGTATCCAGTTAGTGCGATTTGCAGTCAGTACTTAAACGGACAACTTGGGCCACATGAAAGCAGACCTAAGTTGCAGTCCAGATAAGTGCAGGCAGTTAGTGCTGCTGAATATCCATTGGTGCTGCCGCTTCTCACCCCAATGCTAAGTGGTTAGCATCATAGCGATCCAGGGGTGGCAAGTGGTAATAACTGGGCAGTAGAGATACCGAGCCACTGCCCGGTTATTCCAATATGATGAAAGTCAGGTACAGTAAAGGCTGGCCTAACCTTCGCCACTGAAGCTAAGCAGGCAACAGTGATATTGATCTGCTGCCCGTTTAGCTTCATGGCAATCCAGGCAGCCCAGATATTCAATGTGGGGGCCCAGATATGGCTCTGGCATTATATATCCAGGTCTAAAGTTCAGCGGTAGTAGCACGCTGCTTTTGCAATGCTAGCCACCGCAGCTGATTATCAGGCCCCAACTGCACAGGAAATTTTCCAGAACTATCATATTGTACTTCCATGAAGTCATTGTAATAATATTTATTCCACATTCTGGTACCAGATATTTTATGATCTTCATGTCTATAATAACATATATGTAAATTAATCTATGCGTGATATAATATGATAGTTGATCGTGTTCATTGGTTGTTACAGAGAAGTCTGCATAAATGTATGTTTCTGAGTTTAACAAATGTCTGTGAAACATTTTGTGGGATTAATATATTCTGTACCACAGTATTGTAAATATAGATTGTGGCTGAAGTTGGATTCATCAAAGAGTTCATAATTCCTTACCATAGCCCCAGAATTTCCAGACTAGGCAATGGTCTAATGATTGCATGACGGAACTAGGGCTGCTAACTGGCTCCAAGTGCACCCAACAGATCAGGTCTAGTCCTAGGTTTACCCCGTTGTATGCAGGGACATGTAGCTCTGATTTCTCTATTGCACTCCTCAAGAAAAGCAAGATTACAACTCCCTGCATGCAATAGGGTAAACCCAGGACTGGATCAAGCCTGTTGGGCACATCTGGAGCCTTTGTTTGACCCTAGATAGAACAAAGGGAAGTAGTCTTTCGAAAGATAGAAAAAAGTACTACTGTTAGTACATATAATAGGCCATTTTCAGGATAAGCCTTTGGACTTCATGATCACAGTGTTCTCTCTGAAAATTATTCCAAAAAAGTAGCCAGGCAAATTGCACCTCATTCACAATTTATTGCTACCAGAAGGGATACTAGCCATTGACTTCATTTCTCCTGAATTATGCTGGATGGAGTATGCCTTCTTTGATCAGATGATCTCAGCCTGGCAAAGCACCTGGGGACCAGGTGGCATAACTTGCTAAAAGCAACACTGAATCAATTTTCAAGTTGCTGCACTATTTTTGGCTCTTGTTTGAAGTAGAATGTCAATTTAACTAGTGCATGCTTATCTGCTGATTCATATCCTGTGCATACTTTGAGAAATTTAGCTAATGTGTTCATGGGGTGGTGGAGTGGTGGATTGGTGTCCTGATTGTTTAGTATAATATAGATAATGTCCTGTTTGGGGAGCTGAATTGCCAAGATGTGAAGTCCCCCTAAAGGATTTTAAAGATCTCCAGGAACAAGCAGGAATGAGTCTTCACATATGGGGTTCGTCGGCGCCGACGGAGCCCGCACGGGAATGCTCCCCAGCATCCAATCAGAAGGCTTTTGGGAGCATCCCTCGCGCCTGCGCGGTAGCTTCCCGCCCTTCCCACTGCCTCTCCCCAGTTTTCGTTTTTCTGCGGAGCCGACAGGACGTACCTCCTGTCACCGCAGAAACTTCTCTTCTTTTTCTTGTTTCCTGTGGTTGCGGTTTTTTTCCCGCTGACGCCTCCCTTTTTTTCCTTTATTTTCCTTCGAGGAGCATCCTCTTCGTGTTATTCTGAGGCCTACTGGGCTTTCCAGCATGGAGCCTTCTTCCCCTAAGAAGTGCCCCCACTGTGGAGACGTTGTCTTCTTCTTCGACTCCAACGCCTGGTGTCTCTCCTGTTTGGGCCCTGACCCCTTCTCCCCCGGTTCCCCGGGCTTCAGCATCGGGAGAAGACCCTCCCTGTTTCGAGTGTCCCTCGATGACGTCTTTCCCTCTGAGGTGCGGTCGTCGGCTTTCTCTCCTCGCCAGGATCAGGTAACCCAACAACAGTCTGTTAAGACTAACCGAGCCTTGAGGGGTGAGTCTCATGCGCTGCATGACGACGGCTCTGGCCTTCCCCTCCAGTCCCTTACACCCCGGAGGGAGTCTTCGGGCTCCAGAGCCTCCACGGGGTTTCGGGTTGTTCCTGAGGTTCGCTCCTCACAGAACATTCCCGAGCCATGCCCGAGGGTGGCACCCGCTTCGAGCGGTGCAGATCCCTCGGCATCGGTGCCGGCGTCGAGTGTTCCACTCTTCGCCAGGGACTGTCAGCTGGTGTCCTCGGTGCCTTCGGGGCCGATCGACTCGACCCAGTCTGGCTCTACGGCATCCTGGCCCTGCGCGGGGGCGGTACCCGCTTTCGGCGGTGCCGATTCCCCGGCATCGGCGTCGGTGTCGAGTGTTCCACTCTTCACCGGGGATCGTCGGACCAACCTGACCCGGTATGGCATGCCCACACCCCTGCCATGCGCGGAGGTGGTGACCGCTTCGAGTGGGACCAAGTCCTCGGCGTCGGAGTCGGTGGCTCCACTCCCCGCCGGGGATCGGCACTGGGTGCCCTCGGTTCCGTCAGGGCCAATCGACTCGTCCCCGGCTTCCGCGGGGGCGGTACTGGCCTTGAGCGGCTCCGCTCCTCCGGCGGCGGTCTCGGGAATGAGGGCCGCGTTCTTCGCCAGGGGTCGCCACCGGGCCCCACCTGCGGAGCCGATCGATCTATCCCGGTCGGGCGGGTCGGCACCCCCATCTTGCGCGGGGCCGGGGCTTCCCCCGGACACCACCGACCTCCCGGCATCTACGCGGGCGTCGAGTGCTCCACTCGTCACTAGAGTTTGCCCGCGGGACCCGGGACCTTCGGTCGAGTCGACCCAAAGAAGCGCCGCGGCCGCGGAGCCGGGGCTGTGCGTCTCGCTCCCCGCCGGGGCTCGTTGTCGGGTTACCTGGGTACCCTCGAGGCCGCGTAATACGCCCCGTAAGGGTTTCCCGCTCAATAAAACAGGCGCGGGAAGAACCCTGGCGTCTAGAAGGGCCTCTCTCCCGACGTCGGAGCCGACTTCGGGTGTTTCCCTCTTCGCCGAGTTTCGGCCTGGGAAGCCCTCGTTGCCCTCGGCACCGATCGTCGTGACCCCGACTCGATTCTCGGGAGTGGCAGCACCGGTGCGGCCGCTGACACCGGGGCCCCCTAAGGAGGCGTCGCTCGGTTCGATGCCCAGCCTCGAATCGATCTCCAGTCTGGAAAGCATGGCTCCGACGCATTTCGGATCCGACCCCGGTCTCTTCCGACGGCGCAGTGCTGCGCTCGCCTGCTCTCCAGCTGCCTTGGCACCACTCCAGCCGCCCTTGCGGATTGCCCTGGGGGTGGCCCCGCCCCCGGAGTCGGGGCCGAGGCCGAGTCCCGCGGGCCCGTCGCTCCCTTCGATGCCCCGCTTGGAATCAATCCCGGGCTCTGACGATGCAGTACCAACTGCCTCGAATTGGGACTGTCAGTACCCTCCTCTGTTTAGAGCGATTCCTCCCGTGCACCAGCACGGTGGGTCCCCTGGTGTTCAAGCGGGCCCCTCCACCTCAGCCTCTCCCGGAATAGCCCCTCTGGGAGAGCCATCTTTTCAGGACTTCCTCCTTGACATGGCGGACTTGCTCGCCATTCCTATCCCGGGCCCTTCGCTAAGTCCGGGTCCTGCGGAACAGGCAGCCACAATGCTTCCTCTACATCCCTCCCTGCGGGATCTCCTGCTCGGGATTTGGCGCTCGCCCTTACAGGTACCGGCGCCGCCTACAGCCATGCATGCCCTGTATCGGGTGCCCCCCTCTCCGGGTTTCCAGACGCACCAGCTTCCCCATCATTCCATTGTGGTGGAATCGGCCCTGAGGAAGGTCGGAAGCAAGAATAAGCACTCTTCCTGCCCCCCGAATCGTGCGTCTTAAGCTCTGGACAACTTTGGGCGGCGAACCTTCCAAACGTCCATGTTGGCTTCCAGGATTCTCTCATATATTTTCTATATGAGCCTGGCGCTTCGGGAGGTCACCGAGAGGTTATCTCTTTTGTCTCCCTTTGTGTCTGCCCCTCGGGCCCCTGACTATTCCTTGCTTCTTTACCATTGCAGGAATATCTCTTGGTTTCTTTCTCGTGCTGCTGTGGACTCTTTTGAGTCAGTTAGCAGGTCCTCTGCTGTCGCCATAGGGGCGCGTCGTACAGCCTGGTTGCAGGCTTCCGACTTGTGCAGCTGGGCACAACATAATCTGGGTAATTCCCCGTGCACCGGGGAGAACCTCTTCAATGGCGAGGCTTTGCGTCAGGTTGCTCAGTGCTCCGCCGACCTGTTTGGCGCTGGCCGCCCGCGGCCCTCCCCCTCTCCCAGGGGTAGGAAATGTCCTTCCCGACCCTCCTTTCCGAAGAAGAGGAAGTTTCATCTCTCTGCCCACCTGCCGGGTGCACCCATGCCAGGGACATCTCACACCGGTCGGCAGTGCCAGGGCTCGCGCCAGGCTGCCCATGCCAAGCAGCCTTAGGCTCTGGTATGCGGCAGTTTGCGCTTAACTCCTCTTACCAGAAGTTACTGTCCAGTTCTACACTGGGGTTCTTTTCAGTATGACAAGTGGTTCGGCTGCTTGATTGGAGGTATGGAGCCCCCTCCCCTGGGGGGGGGGACCCTTCCCAGGGGGGGACCCTTCCCACACTAAGTTAGCCTGGCTCCTCAGGGCCATGCTAGTCTTCTTCGGACTTACCCTCGGGTACGTCCCTCGAATTCCCCTCTGCCTGGTTCCCCCGGATTGAGGGGATCGCGCACCGAATCTTCCTTCTCCCAGTGCAGGCCTTGGCCGCTACTCTCCGAGCATGGCCTGAACTAATCCTCGACAGGGCCGGACCACCCCCGCCCTCTGGTCTGTGTCTCTGCTCTCGCAGAGAAACCCCTGGGTCTGTCAGGTTACGGTGGACAGGAGTTCCACTGACCCATGTCGATCCCCGGCTCCGCTCCCTGCACTCTTCGGAGCGGCGGAGGGCATTGGCCCTACCCCCGAGGGGTTTTTTAATATATGCCGGAGATGACCCCCACGGTCACACCTTGGCTATAGGGTTTTCTATCCTCCTGCCTTCCCTGTGGTACGGAGGACACGTTTTTCTGCGTGGCTGTCAGGTGGACGCCTCAGGGGCCTACGTACTCCTGATGTGCTCCTCCCCAACTGATCTGGCGGTCACGCAACCATACTGCTACTCTCGCCGATCTGCCCTGCACCACGCACATCGGCCCATAACTTTGGATGGCCCTTCTCCCTTCCACCTTCCAGGTGGGCGCCCTACTGTGGATCAAGGGCCGGTCCGAGTTGGCAGTATCATTCTCACGTGTGCATGTCCCCTGCATACCGGTTTAGTAACCTGGGTGGGCGTTCCCGGGCCCACCTATAGCCCGATATACATCTATACCTGTTATTGGATATATATCAGTACAGGTGGGCGCTTTGGGAAATGTTATAGCGCCCTGTGTCTTACCGACTATCTCCCAATTGTCGGTACTGACGTTTTGTTATTTCTTACGGGGTCCGGCTGGTCCGCTTGCCTGCGTTCTGCGGCTCGGGTGCTCGGACCGGTTATGCTTAAACTTGCTGTGAAGTCAACAGCCCCTTGGTTTACGCCTCCTTGTCTGGAGGTTTTCAAACCCAATGTCTTCCTATCCCTTGCCGGCTAGGGTAGACAGTGTACCCCTCGGTATCCCGGGGTACACTCCTGTTCTTCTCCGGGCTGGGTTCTCCCAGATCGGTCAGTCTTCTGCTTAGTCCTCTGGATTGGGGACTCTGCTCCTACTGGAGTTCTCAGCTTCTCTTAGAGCTCCTCGTGAAGACCTGCCGTCCTTCCGGTGCCGGTTGACACCTGCGTCTCCAGCCCGCCCGGACTGGAAACTTCGTCCTCTCTGCGGTGAAGTTCCCTTGAAGACTTCGCTACTGCATCTACAGTACCCGTCGCAGCTCTGCCTTCTACAATCCAGTAGGTAAGCTCTAGATTGTGCTAGATCATTAACGGTTTAATGATGTTTGACGTGGTTTTGAAGACTCCACCTGTAGTCTTCGGTTGCTGTGCCTTGGCAACTCTTCTCAACTCCTACCCTCCATCACTCAGGGGATGCCGGGGATCCAGGTTGGGTGATGCCGCCCTGTCCAGGGGCGCGCATTCTGGGATCTCCTCTGGCACCCTCAGCTAGGGAGTCCCCATATGTGAAGACTCATTCCTGCTTGTTCCTGGAGATAGCACAGTTACTTACCTGTAACAGGTGATCTCCGGAACAGCAGGAATTAGTCTTCACAACCCATCCACCTCCCCTAGGAGTTGTAATTTTCTCTCTCTCTCTCTCTCTCTCTCTTCCTTCCTCTCCTCTCCTTCTGTCTCAGCTATGAAACGCAACTGGGGAGAGGCAGTGGGAAGGGCGGGAAGCTACCGCGCAGGCGCGAGGGATGCTCCCAAAAGCCTTCTGATTGGATGCTGGGGAGCATTCCCGTGCGGGCTCCGTCGGCGCCGACGAACCCCATATGTGAAGACTAATTCCTGCTGTTCCGGAGATCACCTGTTACAGGTAAGTAACTGTGCTTTCTCCTAAAACAAGCAGGATGAGGCAGCCACACTTGGTGATGTCATCCGACGGCACCGAGACGGAAGTACTCTCCATAGCTCAGAAGGGCTTTTCGCCCTTCCGAGCATGGGCCAACTGGCCCCACTCCCCTGCCCGCCCCTAGCTAGCCAGTTTTCAGTTCTTCCGTCTTGCCAGCAAGACGGACCTCTCTACTCTCCAACTGAAATGACCAAATTCTCAACTTATTCTGAAGAAAAAAGAAAAATTCTCCTTCTTCCTTTACTTACTTTGTTTAAAATGTCTCTAATGCTGTTTCTGATGCTTCCTTTGTTTCAGATCTGTTCAGGAAGGGCTAGTGGGAAGCCCCTGCTGGCCATGTGCTCGCAGCCTGCGGATGCCGCTGATTAAAGAACTTCTGAACATCCGGCAGACGTTTAAAACAGACGCCGCTTCCCTAGTCCCAGTCGGGAACTCGCTACATGTGGGATTGAGAAACACCGCTGCTGCTGCCGCTCGGGATGTACCTTTAAGGCCTCCATCCCCAGTCACAGAGACGTCTCCCTGGATAACATGGGTACTGGCCACATCAAACTCAGACCCCCCATGGCATCGAACTCTAGCCCCCACGGCAATTGGTATGGGAGCATGCTCCCCAGCGCATCTCTGCGCCTATTGGTGAATGGTTCTGGACTTCCTCCTCTGCGTGATGTGCTCGTCCAATGCCAACCAATAAATGCAAGCCAGGCATGGGGTGTGCCATAGAGAAAATGCAAGCCAGGAGGCATGGGATGTGCCATAGAGCACAGCTTGGAGGACACCCGGGCATACAGCCTGCCGGTCCCTGGAAGTGCTCCTACATAAGGATGGCGCAAGGCTCCTCCTGATGGGATGGCTCCATGGCTTGGCTCCGGTCCCTGACTGCACCGAAGACAGCACCTTCAAAGCCGGGCCCGAGACAGCGTTGTCAGCTCCGACTCCGCTGCTGTGGACAACCACAAGGACGCATGCCAGCCCTAAAGAAGTGTCTCAGCCTTCCCCTCCACTACAGCGCATGGCAGCTTGGGAGGCACCAAGTGTGGCTGACTCATCCTGCTTGTCTTAGGAGAAAACGGAGTTACTTACCTGTAACAGGAGTTCTCTGTGGAAAGCAGGATAAGTCAGCCACACATACCCGCCCACCTCCCCTGGGAAGGGGTCGGCCTCCATCCTGGTGCCCGCCTCCTAGTGGCAAAAGGCTCAGCTAGTAATGTACTGGCTAGCTAGGGGCGGGCAGGGGGGCAGTTGGCCCATGCTCGGAAGGGCAAAAAGCCCTTCTGAGCTATGGAGAGTACTTCCGTCTTGGCGCCGTCGGATGACGTCACCAAGTGTGGCTGACTTATCGTGCTGTCCATGGAGAACTCCTGTTACAGGTAAGTAACTCCATTTTCTGGCAAGGGACTTTCAGGATCCTTCTAGTAATGTTAGAGAATTAGGGACCTGCCCACAGTATGGTATTCCTGTGAATTGAGATCAATTCACCTAATAGAATGTCTAGACTCTCTGCTGACAAAATACATAAGCCCAGAGAAACCTTAAGCAATTCCTATCTCAAAGGAAGGCCACTCTCCAGCAACTGCAGTCTTTACTGGGACATTTACATTTTATTTGAAGAATAATATCCATGAGTAGAATTTTTCTAAAGCACCTGAAATTGGCCACAGCAGGTATCTGCAAAAAACACTGGGACCAAAATCAACTGCTATTTGGATTGTGGCCAGTTCTGAATATCCTGATTCAATGGTGACCAATGCCACTATCTGGAGAGTGACCATTTTTAGCCCATTGTCCAGACGGAGGCTCTGTGCATCCCCGGGCCGTCTGGATGTCCAAACATCTGGACGGCCAGAGGGTGCACCCGATTCTGCTCCCACAGGGGCTAGACATCCCTGCGGGAGCAGAATCACAGAACAGTGGCTGGACATACAGGGGGTGGCCAGATTTTGGCCCCCCAGACATCCAACCACAAGCTTGGCTAACTCAGTCAGGCTCCTGTATGGAGCCGCAGTGCCATAGCATCCCATTGCCATGGCACTGCAGCTCCATTCAGGAGCCATGATCACTGGTCACCACTGAAAACCTCCTTTCTCCGCAGCCCGACTCACGATCTGGCCTCCCATGGCCAGGGTCAGGCTATGGGGATGCTCCTGCATCCCTCACCTGTCCGTCGTTGCCAGCCACTGCTGTCACCCCGCATCCAGGAGGATTTATTCCACCTCTGAGGTGGAATAAGTCCTCTGTCTAACAGGCCAAACCCTGATGTACAGAGCCGACCTTAGAATCAGCCCTGTACTTCTGGGGTCACAGCCCACCCATGCCCTGCCTTTTCTCGCCCCATCCCGCACCGCCCCATCACAGGCTCCCCGTACACCACCACTGTACATACGGGGAGCCTTTGCACCAGATCAGCAGGACGATGAATAGCGGGGATGTACGTCCAGACAGGACTTACATCCCCACTATTCATGGTGCAGAATGAACCCCATAGCTAACTGCATAAACTTAGGGCAGCCTATTCTCTGGCCTAACTATATGCAGATTGTTATCCAGATAGCGGTCTGAATATTGCCACTAAACACCCTGACACTGTCATTGAATGACAGTGTGTTAGAAAGAGTGAAAATATGTATATAGACAACTAAGTTATAGTGAGAATGGTATGCACAAGCATTCTTTAAAAAGTAAGCACTGAGATTTGGAATGGGAAAGTGGTTTTGAATACGAACATGTAGACAGCATTGAAAAATCTAATGAAGTTACAAACATTTGGCGATGTTGTACGATAGTGTAAAAGAAGCAAGTTTCTTCTAATTATCTTTCCTAATCTTTCGCACTCGGGATCAGTTTTTATATATGTTAAAATCACTCCCATAATGTGAGTTACACATTTGGAGCAATGTTGTGTCTAGAGCAGTGCTTCCCACAATTTTTCTGAATTGATCATGATTTAGCAGTCAAAAATTCACATAATGCCAGATGATAATAAGAGCAACTTATTACTCAGTCATCATAAGCAATACATTCCCATTCTCTTCTCCCATCCTCCCCTCTCCTGCCCTCTCTATTCTTTGTGTGATTGGTTTCCTTTCCTATCAGATAACTCTAGCTGTTTTTGTACATCGCCTTGATACTTTGTAAGGTACAGTATATCAAGTTTGCAGATAAAGATAAAGTTACATACAAATGCATAAATCTATGCTATTTAAAATAGCTACAGTATCTAATATATTCACCATGCCTCTCAGCCACTGAGACACTAGGTAAGCCTGCCTGTTTTTATTTGGAAGTTGTTGGGTTGGGAGGGTATTTACAAGTGTAGTTGGGGGCTGTGCATGCAAGTGTGTGTGTGTGTGTGTGTGTGTGAGTGAGAGTGAATGGGCATGGGTGTGTGACTGAGTGAGTAGATTTAGGTGGGTTGTTGACAGAATGTATATGACTGCATAGGTAGTGATACTGGATTGGGGTGTGTGTGTGAGTGAGTGACTGAGCACAGTGTGCTTGCATGCGTACAAGAAGGTAGCCGCCCTCTTCCTGCCCCATCTCGTCCCGACTACCACTAGAGCCATTGATTGAGAAGGGGAAGGTCAGTGACACCTCCATTCTCCTCCTCCTGCCAGATCTACTCTTTATCTGCCCTCACCATTATTTTCCCTCCCTCCTTTCTGTCATGCCCCCTATCTTTTTTTTTTTTTTTTTTTTACTCTCTACTGCTTTCCTTCCCTTGCATGCCTTTCAGGTCAGCTTCCCCTTTCACCCTTCCATCAGAGGCTCAGATCCCCCCCAGACTTGACCACTCTCCCCAGCAACTCATCCCCTCACACAGCCCCAAGTTCTCTCCCTCTAGCTTGTTCCCCTTTCTCATTCCTTCCATCCTCCCCCAAACTCATCCACTCCATCTCCAAATGGATCTTCCCTTCCCTCTCATGCGCCAGGCCAAGCATTCTCTCTTCCCTCTGCCCGTGATTTATGCTTTCTCTTTCTCCCCCAGACTCTTCCACTGCTTCATTCTTTCTTTCTTACCACCTCACTTTCTTCTTTTCCTTCAGCTCACTCTCTCATTCTCTCCCACCTCCTAGTCTCTTTCACAGACAATCACATTTTCCTTTCCCTCGTTCTTTATATCACCCACCAGACTCACTCCTTCACTTCCCTCCATATTTAATCACTCATCCATTCCCCCATCTCTAAGGCTGACACCATTACCCTCTCCAGAACACCCCCCCTCCCTTTTCAGTATTGGCAATCAGAGCTAGAAGGAGCTGGAATAAAACAGGTGCTTTAATGGGAAGAGAAGAGGGATGGAAACCCCGGGCTGGTGGTGGTGGTTGGCTGCAGGGGAAGCCTAGAATAGCTGCAGTGATTGGCTGCAGGGGAGAACAAGTGTGACTCAGGTGCCAATGTGATCATGACCACATTTGGGGTCATGACTTTGTTTGAAAACCACTTGTCTGGAGCATATCTGGCCTCCAGCATTGATTTATCTGGGTCAGCCGGATAGCATTGAAGCTAATCAGGCAGCAACAAATTTCAGCCGCTGCTGGTTAGCTTCAGTGGCAAACGTTAGCAGAGCCTTTCAGGTATCTAATTTTCTCTGCTGAGAAATACATGGCTAGCAGCTAAATATTGCTGCTAGCTGGTTATCCCTGGGTGCTGTTTCCAGTCTGCCCCCAGAGTCCCCCAACTATATATATTGGCCAGCTAAATATATTGGCCTCCATATTTATAAAGTGGTAAAATTGATTCTGAGGTATTTGACCTCCTTTTTAAATAAATTGGCATGCAGTGTATACATATTGTGGTGGAGAAGCAGGTTTAGAGTGGAGAAAAAGAGAGGAAAAACAGTCCTTTTTTCCTGAACCCAAAAGAACTGCGGGCACAGCAAGGGTTAACACTCTAAACAAAGCCAAAGATTTCCTGCACAGGAGTGTAGAGCCAAAGACACACCCAGTTCCCATGGAAACCGAGGGAGGTGATGGGAGAGGTTTGGGGGCGGAGTCAAGAGCCATAGGACAGCCCCAAACATTTAAGCAGGGAAGTTTCACTCACAAGAAAAAGGGAGACCCAGGCACAGCTCCACGTTCAAGGAGAGACGGAGGGAGAAACGCAGCTCCACATTCAAGGAGAGACAGAGAAGGAGCAGACACAGATAGAGATTCAGATTCAACCTCAGGAGTTGTTGCAGCGTCGGTGGGACGGAGGAAGCTGAACAGAGACAGGAACAGAGAGGAGAGAAGGTCAGAGCAAAGCCCAGGGGAAGACTCTTCTGAGGAAGAGATATTTTCTAAATGCTGGTGGACTGGCCATTCTCAGTGTAAGGAGCCTCTGAGGACAGAGCTGAGGGCCAGAGACCTTACTGGAAGGTTTAGAGGAAATACCTCCTGCAGACAGTACAGGGACAGTTCCAGCCTGGAGCACAGCTCAGCTGACAGGAAACCTGCAGCTGACGTGAAGCCTGGAAAAGTTGGTTTTAACCAAGCTACTGTTGCGAAGCAGAGGAGTAGAGTATTCCTGAGAGAACCTGAAAGCAAGGGTACGTCTCTAGCTGAGCCTACAAGGGGACACCACACTGCTGGCAAGGTGAGCCCTTTACAAGCCCTTAAAAAGCTTTTGAATAGGGAAGCCTTTTCCTGCCCTTCCCCCACAACCTCCCGTAGGTTGAAGTCTAATTGGGAGCAGCTGATAAAAGGTTTGCAGCATGTGAAGGCTCCTCAGGCAGATGCTGTGGAGAACAAGTCTCTGAGAGAGTCCAGTGGAGAGGAGATGGAATTGGGAGACACTTATAATGAAAGTGAGGTTTCTGATATGGAGTCTGAATGTTCCATTTGTGCCAGAGAGGAATAAGAAGCTGAAAGGGTTTTTAAAGTAATTGAAGAAAAACCCAGAAGTTCTGAATGAGAATATTCTTTGCTAAAACCCATAACTTTTAGCCAGGCAAATTAATGAATGCTGGTCTGATAAAGCTGCAAGATTAATGGAGCCATGAGTGAGCTAAAAGTTTGAAAGTATCTTGGGGGTATGTTTACTAACAGGCCAGTAAAGTGCGGGCCGCGGTAGAGCGAGTGTGCCGTATAAGGAGTGGGCGTTCCGTCCTGAAGAAGAAAAGCCGTGATTGACAGATGCGCTAAGGTGTGCGGCGCCCGTGTGCGCCCCGCACCTTACCGCAACTGAGAGCCGAACGGGAGGCATATGTGTCGCGCTGATCCTCAAGCAGAAGAACAGAGCCACAGCACAATGGTAAAGCACTGACCAATGGTGTGGGGATCAGGGGTTCGAAACCCCACAATGCGCAATGGCTTGTTGAGGTGTTAGTTTATGAGGCAGAGAAATACTGGGCCGAATAAGGCAGCGCGCTGAGTTGTTTTTTGGCACACATCAATACTCGATGGGATAAGGAGGCGCGCTGATGTTTTTATGCGACATATGAATACTGGGCGGCATAAAGCGTCGCGCTGATGTTTTCTGGCGGCATATTACTACTGGGCGGCATAAGGCGGTGCGCCGGTTACGGCGGCAATCGCATAATGGAAGGTATAAGTGGGGCGCTGATGTGCAAACAGAAACACAGAGCCACAGCACAATGGTTAAGGCACTTACCAATGGTGCAGGGATCAGGGTCCGATCTCCCACAGTGCACAATGTAGACAGCTGCCTGAGGTATGTTTATTTTAGGAGGCATATAAATAATGGACATCATAACGCGTCACGCAATTGTTTTTGACGCAATGTAATACTGGCTTGCATAAGTGGCGCATGGATGTTAAATTAGAAGAGCAGAGCCAAAGCACAATGATTATAACTCCCACCAATGCTGCAGGGATCATGGGTTCGATCCCCACAGTGATCAATGCAGACTGCTGTTTGCTGTGTAACTTTAGGAGGCTGATAAATAATGGGTGGCATAAGGCAGTGGTATGCTGGGCAGAAAGCATCGCGCTACTGTTTTCTGAGTTATGTTAATACTGAAAGGCATAAGCAGCTTGCTGATGTGCAAATCAGAGAGCAAAGCTGCAGCACAATGGTTACCACACCAACCAATGCTGCAGGGATCAGGGGTTCGATACCCAACAGTGCAAAATGAAGACAGCTGGCTGAGGCAGTAGCTGTTAGGGGTAATATTGTTTTAGGAGTACCTTATTGTATATTTGTAGAATCATAACTGATAGCAAATACACTCTCAAAGCAGTGTAACAGAACGTCGCCCATCGGTTAATGCAGAGGGCACATGTGAAAATGCAATGTCCGCCATGGCACCCTACAATGTTGGTGAAAGTGTAGCCAAGTGTGCTATATGAGGCAGGGTAAGGTGAGAGCACTGTCCCAGATGGCAGCAGTGTGCATTGTAACGTATGGGAATTGTAAGTCTGTGTGCTGACCAAGGTCTGCCATACCTGATTTGGCAGGGAGGGGCTGCAGACAGGGGCAGGCGACTGATATCAACAGGGGTTCAGAGTTATTCTCATATGGTAATCAGTTGCAGGGCCTGTCTGTAGCCTCACCCAGCTAAATCAGGTATGGCAGAACTGGGTCAGCCATTCTTGATGTAGCAAGGAGCGACTGCACACAGTCCCTGTCGACTGATATCAACAGGGGATTAGAGTGTATCTTATCTTGTAAACTGCCCTATTCCCGTTGGAGACTGAAATCATAAGAGTAGTACAGCTCCATTAAACTCAAGCTCTGGGAAAGAAGCCAATACTCTTCTGTTGTGAATGCTGACAACCTGTGGAGATACTGAATGATGGAGGGGTGTCCGTGGTTTGAATGTTCCTGTGAATAAGGTTGGCAGAGGTATGTCAACTGTCTGTGTGCAACTGTACAGCAATCTGTGATGCTGTCTCAAAAGAACTACCCCCTTGTGCCAGATATCAATGCACCTGTTATGGTGTTTCAGAAGGCACAATATAAACACACGTTGCTAGGAAATGAAAACCTCATTCCCCACAAAGGCCATGTTGAAAGACTGTCAACTCCCAAGGCACTATTGTACGTAACCCATAAGCTGTGTCAATCAAAGGCATGGCAAAAGATGCCCCAAGGATGTAGAGATGAACTCAGAAACGTTACCCACTAGCACTAACATCCCTCAGTTTGAATGGCAAAGGAGGTATGTGGCAAACCCACACGTAACACAAGCACTGCACAGAGCTAAAACACAAAAACAATACAAAAGTAAAAGAGGGATGAAGATCAGTTGCTGTACTGCAGAAAGCATCTCCATCCCATGTGGCACCCATTAAAATGGACAAACATATTCTGGCTAGCTACAGCCATGCACAGAGTGATGTTAATGTACCATGCTATAATGACTGTGTGTGAAAGAGGATGGTAAGATGTGGCCAGCAGAGGAGGCTCAAATGGCAGAATAGGTGACATATCAGGATGACTGTGGAGTAAAAGTGCTATGCAGAGCACACACAGGAGAGGCAATCAGGGACAGCTGCAATGCTGGAATGTGTAGGAGGCCAGGATGTGGGTTATCAGCATGCACATCAGGGTAGGTTGGCACACAGTTGCCATTACAGAAAATTGTACGGAAGGATGGGTAACAACTCAGTTGAGGGTACAATATGCTCACAGCACACATCAGCACATATATGACGATCAAACAAATGTTAAACACCGTTTACGAACAAGCATACAAATATAAGACACCACAGAGGAAGCACACTAATGACCACTACCACAAATCACAATGGCTAAACCGGCATGCCACACCAACAATGTTAGCTCCATAGCAAAGACTGCATAAAGAAAGAGTGCAGTCCACTAAACAAACCACTTGCTGACTGTAAGGGCAAGCAAACACCAAAAAGTAAGCATGAGAAAATGCACATGCAGATCTGCTAATTACTCATACAATTGCAGTCTGTATTTGTGATGTGGTGCACATGTGCAACCACAATGAAATGTTCTGCAGTGGATACTGCATGCAAAAGAGGGGAAAAATATACCACAAGGGCAACAGAGGACGGTATGTGGATCATGTTAAGAATTTGGATCAAGACACGTGAAAGTTCAACATGTAATCAGGTGTAACACACAACACCTGAATCACAGAAAAACAAAACCCCCTGCTGTGTTGCCATGTAAACACCCTAAAGTGGGACACCTCTGAAAAAAAAAATATGTGATGGCTAAGCAGCACACAGGATGCACCGTGATGTACATTGAGGAGAGAGAAGGGTGTTTGTAGAGGTGAGGAACCTGATGTTACCTCATGGTACAGTTAGCAGATTAGAAAACAAAGGATATAGCACATGTGCTGATAAAAACACAAAACTACAGAGTATAAACACATGACTGTAGCCACTCCCAGAAACAGTACACTGAGTACACTGTAACACACTGAGCACACTGAGCCAAGCATACTAAGCACAGTGTATGGCAACCTTTAATACCCAGTGAGGTTACATATGTCTGCCAGATACACAGCTGCCACTGTACAAGGATGTGAGCACAGGTGGCACATGTACATGTGTGGCAAATGGTCCCAGACAAGTGTCAATGTGATCAAAGAGAGAAGGACTAACCTACTGGTAACAAAATGGCCTTGGACCCAAGCAAACACTGATCAATTCCCACTAGCACCCCATGTGGCCTAGGTCAAGCCATGTAACCCCTCATCACCGTGGAACAAAGACCAGTTAATCCTCATCCAATGACATTGACAAAAAAACAATGCAGTCTCTGGGTCACAACGACGCAGGACTGATAAACAGGCAATGCAATGTGTGCCTTTATCTCACCCTGCTCAATCACCAAAAGAGTCACATGTTTGTGGAATAAATATCTTTATTTGGTTTACACATCACAGATAGTGTAGTCAGTGCCATCATAATATGAAGGTGAGTGCATCTCTGATGGAATATTGAAAAACCTCTAATAGGGCATAAATCCAACTCACACAGAAAAGTCAATTCATTCACCACAAATGAAGAGCAGGAGATATAATGTGCATCCACTGCATACAATGCACTGGGCAGCAGACCCCCAGCCCCTACCTGATTCTGCATGCTGCAAAGGTGTAATGCACATATGAGTGCATGTAGAGAGTTGGCGCTGCATATTGAGGACACAACACACATCATGTGTCCCTCAAACCATATCCATCTTGCAACACAGGAGACAACCAAACCAAAAAAGCCTATGTTGAGAAAATGTTTTATTGTGAAAATCACGCTGGGAAAGTAATGTGTGAGGTCTCACATAATGGCTGAGCTAGGAATCAAAGCTGCAACAATGTAGACACAAACTCTCCTCAAAATCACAATGAGTATATGCTAACAGGTAGCACAGGCACATGAACACAAACAAAATACAAACTAAACGACCTTCTCATACCTATACATATACCACCATGAAGGAGGTGGCCCTGCAACTTTTTCAGAGTAGACAGTGTGTGGCCACATATAACATAATACATGGAATGCACAATTGAAGAAGTGCAACGGTGACCCACATTGCCACACTACAAGCATCATGTCGCAATGTGAGTGTCCCTACCACAGGGCATAGCCTGGACTGTGCACATGGGAAATGCAAGGTGTTGACATACATGCAGACTGTCACATCTGCACATCCAACAAACACAATAAGCAGCATCTAAACAAGGAAATGAGGGCCAAACATCTTACACGGAGCCACAAAGAAGTCTGAGGTCCACATGTTTTGTCTCACAAACATAGTGCGTCATATGCAAAAGCACCATCCACATTGCAACATGATACAGTGATGTCACACATGCACATAAACACCCTTGTCACATTGACCACATTAATTTAAGATGGTCGTGTGTCCAAAATCATTGTTGAGGTAACACCTGTAGCATGTGCAGGTGGAAAGCAGGTGGACATAGACAATAGGAGTGCTCCATCGTTGGCCGTATGGCGCAAACATGGATGTATGCTTGATTAGGAAGAAAAAGATGAGTGTATCCTGGGTGGCATGTCATACCCAGGGCCAAAACTTAACAATACTAAAACTGTGTTTGAATGCATCAGCTGCACTGTCCATGTCATTTGCTGCTGCACACGGGGGGAACACTGCCAAAGGTAACAATACTATGTGCAATCCAACAGGTGAGGTTAATAGTGTTCCACCAAATATGGCTAGGAATAGTCAAGCGTGACATGTCAACATTCCACTTTCTCTGAAAGTTCATGTGTGTTCTCAACAATGAGCAGGACTCCCTGCAGAACCATCACACAAACAGTGCATAGAACACCTCTGTAATGGAGAATTAAGTAGGTTAACAGTAATACTGTCCATCACAGTCATATGTCTCACTCTCAGAGGTAAAACATTCAATGGGCCACTTTCTGGTGTAAAATGTCTATGGTATTGTTTCTCCAAAAGGTGGGTGATGGTGACATCAGATGCACTGTAATAGACGTGTCCGGGATGTACTCAGCCCTGTGTCATGAGAGGATACGTATGTTCTTGTTAGCCACCTTTGAAAAACACCACACAATGCACACCGTTACACCTTTGCAAATTCACAAGAAAGGTATGTTAAACCACACAGTACATGATAACATTACTCAACAAAACATTGGTGATGACATCATTAATCCTAAACACACACACGGGTACAACATGGATATGGTCATGTCCATGCTCGTGTCACACAGGTGTGTCACAGCTACACACGACATGCATCTGTTTATGTGCACATAGAGGAAACATTACATGCATATGAGACAATTATGATTCATCAACAGGTAAACATAGATTCAAATCTGCAATTAACAAATGTGCAACTTACCTTGTGTGTGCATCAGGTGTATGTCAGCAATCCCATGAACCACTACACAGCAAGAAGAGGTGACAGTGAAGGGAGAGAATCTCAGCAGAACGTGTACAAAGAAAAGGTCAAGCCACTGTTGATGCATGTCCACATTATGTTCATATCTGAAAATAAATAAACGTGCACATCAGTGGTGACTCACAACACAAGACACATTTTGTCTCACACCACACAACACATGTTGATAATGCTCATACGGTAAACAGCACTACGGAAGACATACCACAGTCACAACTGCCCCCCAGGTGCACAGTCCCCTCACAGTACATGATAATGTACTATGCCTGAAGAGTGTCTCATCACACACGCAACCTGTAATCACCCACACACAAAGTATGCAAATTTATGCATTCCAGCTGCAACACATGGCCTGTATGTGTCCAAGTGGACCTTCAGACATATAAAGGCCCCGTGAACCGGCAATAATACCCTGTTGTTGGCTTATGGTACAATGTTGGGGTAGGGAGCAAGTGCAGGCAAACCAAATACAAAAGTTGACTACACACACATGCAGATCTGCTGTACCTGACACATATAGAGTGTGGCACAGGACATGCTGAACACAAACACATGGGGATATGTGTGACAACAGCAAGGGATGGTTGATGGAGCTTGAAGTGAAAAACAAAACAACACAACATCTGCCCAATATGATAGAGCAATGAAGATATGTTTTCCACATGACCCCAGGCACACACAATCTCGCTGTACATCCACCTACCGCAACGCAAAGCATCTTGGGTGATGTTCAGTCACATGCCAATCCAACACATCAACAGCATCTGAATAAAGTATGTCCTGTGCATTGGGAAACACAACAGTAACAAACATATGTCATGTTCTACAAGAGTATCACACACTGCACCTTCCTGTCCACAACTCTCATACCCCACAACATCACCTAATGTCTGACTGCTCCCTATCACAATGTATAGATCTCTCACATGTGAGAGGCAGCACAGAGTTGTATGAGGCTATCTTCTGGTGTCCATTAGCAATCTTTTCCCCATCGTACCTCTGTGTTGTTGTACAGAAAGATCAACAGACATGTCAGCAAACACCATGTTTGCACCTCATCACAAAGTACAGACGAGTCACACAGATCCACTATATTGGCAACAATGCCCCCTATCTTTGTGTAGGGGTGTGTCAATGTTGAATGCTAAGTCGCTTACAATTCTGGAAACACATATGGAATATGCACGAGTGTCTCATGTATGCAGGGACCAAATACATATCCTGGTGTGTAGATGTCATACCTTGAATCATAGTGACAGCTATTTGCTGCTGATCTCCACAGATAGCTGTCAATGTGTGCGTCATGTCATTAAAACACCAATGCCATGTATGTTTGTACACAAAGCATGATGGCTGCATGCCATCACACTGTGTGTCATTGAGAATGTCCACGCATGGATAGCCTATATGTGTACCTCAGAGAAACAACTCTCACATATGTCTGGTTTTCTTTGCCAACATAATCCTCCCCTTCCCTGTCTGACTATCTATGCAATCTATCTAATGTGGACTGTACTATCCTACACTACTCACATACCCAGCCTGTAGCTGAGGCAAGATGGCATATGTTGCGATTTTATCAGCAAGATATGCCATGTACTCCCTGAGAATTCTGCACAACCATACGCCACCAACACATTCTTTGCTCATCCTGCCCACTGTAACGCACCCCTTGCTGATATGGGGTAGGTTATCCTCTGTATCTGTGTACATATGTAGCACTGTACGTAAGGTCAATTCGCCAACATGTAAATGTGGCCATACTACCTCTCTGGCTGGACAATGCTCAGATCACCATCCTATAACATGTCCATGTCATGGCTTTCTGGTGCAGTATACATTCAGAGACACTGTAGGGTGACATTACCACCCTTCACATATATTCCCTAATATCCGCAGAAACTACTACTAAGCATCTGTCTTGTGATATGTATGTCCTGATACGGCCATAATAACAAAGCAACACATAGCCAGCTGACAGGAGTTTAAGAACAAAATGTACACCCCAAAGGTGAAACATATAAATTCAAACCACTGGACTAATGTCCCCAAACGTGGACTGCTCTCACACTGTGAACATCTCACCATATGGCTAACACTGTTCTCCACCCATATCATCACAAAACATCATTTGTGTTCAAAAACAACAGGTGCTAACACAGGCAGCCACTAACTGTAAATCTAACCTTAAAAATCACACACAGTCGTATGAGCAACCACCCACATCATCTGGCACCAAATGCTGTTTTGTACTGGCCACATTGTTTGTGCCACACACATGCCTATATGTGAGTTGTGAATTATCACTAAAATACTAATGTGGTGTCGCATACAAATGATATCCTGACATAAACTGTAACTGCTGTAAGCAGAACACACATAGGATGGAAAAGCCGTGTGGGTAGGTAATACGCACATGAGAAGATCTCTCCAATCAACCTCCGTCTGACTGCTGTGCCCTCCTGTGTGTCACCACTGGCACGTACAGGGGGGCACATTGGATCTTGCTCCAGATCCTCATTAATCTCTGCAGGGATATCGTGCCTGAGAGCAATGTTGTGCAGGATGCAACAGGCTATGATTATCTCTGCAACAGTCTTTGGCTTATATTGTAAGGCCCCGCCTGACCTATCCAGACACCTGAAGCGACTTTTCAACACGCCAAAGGTACGCTCGATGACTGAGCGGCTGGAGGCATGGGCCTCATTGTACCTCCGCTCTGCACGTGTCCGTGGCTGACGTACAGGGGTCAGCAGCCAGGGGCGACACCCATATCCTGCATCACCTTGGAAATAAAAAAAATGTGGGTGTCAATATTCAACATAACTGACATATGTTAAGATGTAGTAACCCTACCCAAAACAAATTCTGACACAAACATATCACTGAACAATTAATGAGCTCTCCCGAAAAAACATATGCAGTTAGAAAAGGACCACATAGCCTAGAAAGTCAGTACACTCATGGTAAATACTCCAACAGTTCCATCTATAGTGTAACATATTGTGTGTGTGTGTGTGCGCGACATGGGTATTGTAATGCATTTACTGTCCACATTGGCACCACTGCCAATGACAGACTATAGTAACGATTCACTTGTCACATTTTCATATTGTATGTCTGAACAGTAACCTAGGTAAAATATGCTGCCATGAGAGGTTGCCAAAAAACCAGAACATGTATGCCATGGAGGCTTGGAAAAATGTAAACCATATCACCTATATGCATCCTGTCCTGTACGGGCAACATATCTAGATTTCATACTCTGTTTCCTTTTGCTGGATATTGCTAAACGGAAATTGTTTAAATACCAATCCTGTGCACTGTGTCTATCCTGGGAACATCCCACTGAAGGTGGGGTCTGCAAACCTGCACACTGTACTACTCATGTCTTAACCTCACAGAGATACACATCGGTACATTACCTTCATGTGTAGCTGTAAACAATACAACTCTGTATGCACACACTTAGACCACAGCTTTACCCATCCCCTTTCCATTATGTTAAAGTACATGAGGATCACTGGCCAATATGTGGCTAAATCATGATCATCTACAGTAGGCCAAGGTACTGCAGCAACTATATTTCGTTACACCCCTGCTGTGACATAGGCAAAATGCGTGACCATACATATCCACACGAGTGCTGCTAGCTGGAAAGGGCAAAAGCATACATAAGATATTCCCAAACACCCCCTCATATTATATACTGGCTCCTGGGTAGCAAAAACAGTGCAGAGTGAGTGTGTGAACCCAACACACACATGAGAAGGGTTACCTGTATGGATGAGCAATTATCCCAAGGTTAAATGACATACAAGCATTAGTTGGCAATGACCCATCATGATACGTGCATTTGAGGGCCAACCTCCCCCCCCTCAGAATGTGTGCAGTTAATATTACCACACACTATGAGTGATTGTGCAACAGCCTAGCCACATGCACAGGGGTGTTGTCACCTGCACACCATGTGAATGTCAGGATCATATAATGTTAGGGGTCTGATGGTCTATGTTTGTTTGTAGTTGCTGTCTGTGTACGTCTATACCCCTGTAATAATCTAAACATACAACAGTCCTCTAACTAACATTGGTCATATGTTGATTTAAGTTTATGGGTTTAAACGAGTTTGCTAGATATGTGAGTAAACATAAAGAAAGTTACAAAGACATACATACATTACGACACCGCACATACTCACCCAGCAAAATACAGTCCCCATAACGTCCGCCTTCAAATTGTGTGAAGATTGCCGAGTGATGCAGGATATAGGAGTCATGGGTGGACCCTGGAAACCTAGGGACCACATTCAGAATATGCAGATTAGCATCACATACAACCTGAACATTCAGGGAATGGTAGTGTTTGCGGTTGCGAAACGCCACCTCCCTGTCTCTAGGCGGGACCAGGGCAACATGTGTGCAATCAATAGCTCCCATCACGTGTGGTATCCCTGCTAATGTCTCAAAGGCCTGGTTCAGGGTCCCCCATTGTTGCCTAGTGTGGGGAATGGCTATGTAATTCCCCACCCGGCTGACCATGGCACGCAGTACTTGGTGGAGACATCGTGAGAAGGATGGCCGGCTCATGCCACCCACTGCAGCCACAGATGACTGGAAACAGCCAGAGGCAAAAAAATGTAAAGCAGCAAGGAGCTTGACTAAACCTGGTATTGCATGGGACCGATCAGTCAGGGGCTCGAGGTCAGGTCTTAAATCCTCATAAAGCTCCCTAATAGCCCTTGTGCTCAGTCGGTACAGGGAGATGACCTGGTCCTCACGCATGCCCTGGAGCTGTGCCCTGGGCCTGTAGAGGCGTGGCTGCCGAGCCTGCACCTCGGCACGCCTTCTGCGCCGTGAACGCACAGCACATGGCTGGACCACCTCCACAGCTGCAGGTCTGAGTTGCTGCGGGACTACACCCATGCCCTGTGCTTCAGCCCCGTGGACACCATCTCCCCTGTCCGGCAACCGCAGCATCTGCCCACCACTCAGGACACATGCATAAGCATAAATTGCTGCCATAAACTCCTCCCGTCCCACTACCGTAACACACTCTAACAACCACACAAACTCTAACAAACACACAAACCACACTATACAGTATCCAAAAGTAAAAACAACACCTGACAATACACACACAACACAATATAATAACCAATACAAACACCAATACAATCCTCTAGTACAACTGCTTAGACTTTCGTTCTTCTTCACACCAACCACACTCCTCCTGCTCTTCGCCTACAACCCTCAACGTGGGTAATGTTGTGATGTTAATATATGGTATTATGGGGTGTGTGGTTTGCGCACAATGCGCATGCGCAGTTGATCGCATGCGATGCCCGTCGGTGGCGCGCGTGCGCGACTCTACGCATGGGCGTCGGTCAGTGCGTGGCCACACGTGTATGTGCGCCGGCGTGAACATGCGCACAAAGCACAGACACCCCTGCGGTACTCGTTGTAGTGCGCATGCGTACAGCGACACATGCGCAGTACTGTGTCCCAGGGCGCATGTGCGTTTGTCCGCGTACGGCCACCCATGCGTTGGCGAGCACGCGCCCAACGCACGAGCGCCACGCCCGCCCAATTGCGCATGTGCAATGAAAGACACGTGGCAAAACACTATAAATAGGCCTGCACACGTGCATCACGTTGAGGGTTGATAAAGGAGTTAGTTAGAGAGAGAGGGTGTCATAGATAAAGTCTGAAACAGAGACAGTGGTGGGACTACTGCACAGGAAAGAAGCACAGTGAGGGATAACAAAAACTATACTTAGAGAGGCTGTGGTGGGAGTAGTCCAGAGGAAGGAGGTAGAGAGTCTGTCCAGGGAGTAGGGCAGCGGAGAGAGGCAGAGAAAGATAGACAGGAGCAGAGTAGATTCCTCACTTTGTGCTAATATAATTTGTACGTTCCCTTTGTTATTGTGTCCTTTACTGTGTCCTGTACTGTAACGTTTTGTAAGTCATTATTGCATGCTGTGTTTTGTTTTGTTTTGTTTAAGTGAGTGCTGTTGTGTTGAAAGGAGCATTTAAAACATACAGAGATGGAGAGAGAGAGGGAGAGAGACGGTGAGGGTGAGGGTGAGGGTGTGGAGGATGTGGGCCAACCTGTGGTGGGTGATACACCGACGCTACAGACGTCACACCCTAGGGAGGGACATGCAGGACCATCTGTTGGGCCACAGCCTGCACAATATGTCCAAACTGGGAAGAGAAAAAGGGTACCTGTGCCTGGTACACAGCGAAAAAGAGCTGTACGCTTCAGTGATAGAGAGAACTATATCCTACTCTCGCATGTAATTGAAAACTATGACCTCTTATTTGGCAGGCTCAGCAGTCGCACAACAGTGGCCACCAGAATGGCAGTATGGGAGGAGGTGCGTAATGCAATGTCAGAGGCAGGGGGCCCCACAAGGGATGTTGAAAGCCTCAAAAAGAGGTACTCTGATATTAAAAGAGGGGTGCGCCAGCACATGGCGGCTGAAAGACAACATGCGCTTGGCACAGGTGGTGGGGGCCCTTTTATCCCATCACTCACACCATTGGAACAAGAGCTGGCAACACGGTTGGGCCACATCTATCTCCGTGGACTGCCAGAGGCCCTCGACACGGCACATCCTGACGCAGGTATGTATAGTAATTGCCAGGTATAAATTCATGTTCACAATGTCCCTTCAGTACACATCATTCAGCTGCACACACACTCCCATACCTGTGACCCAATCCACACCATGTTTAAAAATTGGTGTCACATGTGTGTGTTATGGCCATGCACAAACTGTGTTGTTGCCATGTCCTGTCACAACATTACATATGTGTCCCTCGAAAACAGCAACCTCCCCATCTTTTTCCAAAACTCCACACAACAATTCCTATCCAACCTCCACATCTGTGATTGCAAAGCACCATATGATTTTGTGGCACACTAATCAGGTAACGTGTGTGTGACATACTATTTGGACAGTGCTACATGTGCTTCTCAGTGGCCCACAGGTGCTGGCTACATGGGATCCACGGCACAATGGGTCACAGCCAAACATATCCAACAATGAGCATATAGTATGTCTAAAGACAATATTTCCTATGCATAATTAAACATAAACAGTCAATGTATGGCCAAAACAAGTGTAAGGGTGTTGTATTCTCACACATGTGTGGACATATGTTGCACAGATAGGGGATGGAATGTGATGGGGGACACATGTGGCATGGCACTCAAAAAATACACATGGAATAAATGCAACATGTGCATGGCCACACGACACACATGTGCCCCAGAAACAGCTGAATGACGTCGACAAACATGTATGGGAGGGTGTCATGGGTCGGGTATGCAGCACACACGCACATACCCACCCCATCATCTCTGTGGTGTCTGTGCCACACATATATAGATATGATTATGTTGAAACATATGTGTTTTCTTTGTTATTGTTCAATATGCAGGTGACTACAGTAAAATGGGAGAGGAAGAGGAGGAGGAGGAGGAGGAGGAGGTGGAGGAAGAGGGTGACTTTGACATCACAGTGCCAATGAGTGTGTTGGAGGATGAACCTGCTGTCTCAGGGGGCAGCACAAGTGCTGTTGATGAGCCCATAGAGCCACCTGTACCCAGTATATCACCACTAGGGGCAGCATCAAGGGAGAACATCCAAGGACCCAGGCCGCAAGTATACACCGAGAGCCCTGACCCTCAGATGATGATGGCGGAGTTAAGGTCCCATGGCGCATCTGCACGTCGCGATGCTGAAGGTGGGTGACAAACGACAGTCATAATTTCAAAATAAACACCAATAGTCACTAGTTGGTGTTTGTGTGGTGAATGTTGCAACATAACCACCACATATATCACATGTATGGCTCATGTTGTTGGGATATTGTTTCTTGAAAGAACGGTGTGGGGTATAATATATGGTGTTATTATGTCGCAAAACAGAATCACCGAAGGTCAGTTGACACCCACAGATGCAGGCCTAAGAGGAATGTTGTATAAGGGCCACCATGTTGTTGTCATGAGAAAGATCAACACTTGCCCTTGCAACAGTCTACCTCATTGCAGACACCCAGATGTCTGGTAAACCACAGGATGACAACTAAATGATAGTTAAAGAAACAAAAATACCATATATAAAGCAATGCAACCCTCCTCTGTGATGTAACAGCACAAAGACTTCATTCCCCACAGTCTGCATCTGCAGGTGTCAAATTACATAGCATATGGAGAGAGGTGTGAAAATATGTCAGGTCAACCATAGATAAGGATCTACAGAGGGGTCTCAAACGTACAGAATGAACCTGTTGGCTTGTTTGGAGAGAACATTCCTCAATTTCCCCTGTACATAAAGACATAACATAGACTGTAATCCAGACAGAAAAGGAAAACACCATGTCCCCTTACTGTAAGGCCAACAATCCATCAACAGATTGCATAGGCTGTGAGCATGTGTGTCCCAGTTAAATTGTGGGCCTATGTCCCCATACCGTGTGATGGTCCCCAGTATCATAAGTGTCATACCTGCAATATGTGTTGTATGCAACCATACAGTAATGAGTATGAAGCATGTCTATTTCTCAACAAATGGTTAAAGAAGGACTAAAACCGTGAACAATTACTGTGCTGCAAACAAAACCTAAACACATATGACTAACTACAACAAAAGCTTGCCATGTTGAGACCATATCATACACCACGTATCCACACAACATTACCAGAATTGGCACATCACCCTACCCCTCCTTTCCGAATGCAAACATTAGAGCATTACACAAAGACCTCACATAACATACTGGTGGATGATAGCAATTGTCAAGGCCAATGAGAAATAACATAAACTGAAGACCTCATCTCCTTTACAAAATAACCAGATACATCATCATAGAGCAAACAACCAAAGAAAAACATAACCTAGTCGAAAAGTGTTATTGGAGCCACAAAAGGCAACTAGGGAATTTGACACAACACTGTATAGGTTCTAATATTAGTACACTGGCCAGTGGGTAGATAGAAATATCTGACCAATCAGTACAGTGATACATACATTATCCCTTACAGCAAGGTAAAAATAAACATACTGAAGCTCAGCCTGTAAGGATCCATATGCTATGTCAAATGAGAAAGCGGAAAACATATGTTGTCTAGTTGTTGTGACTGTTTTCCATGTCCTAATTGCTGCATCCACGTTCACAATGCCTGTTCAAGAGTTCTGCTCACTCACCATAGTCTGATGTTTATGTGTTCAAAAAGCTCTATTGTACTGTTTTATCCACTCTACATTGTCACATTTGCTTTAACATAACCATTTTTTCCTTGTAGTAGGTCTCTGACATCCCACACTATCAATGACGTTTTCAGCATGCCAATGTCTATCCTCAACTACACTCACATAAGCAGCTATGTTCATAAGGTATCACCCACTCCCACAAAACACGTAAATGCTTCACGGGATTAACGTCTGTCAGCACCATCACATTCTAGTCATTCCCCAACATCAGCTCACGTACATTTTGTACACCACCAAGCATACAAATCAGTTTAGTCCTTGCACCAGGCAATTCCAAGGACCAGCACATACGGATAATGTGTACATCCCCACATCCAGCCCTTATACTGACAATGTAACCCATCAGACCATACATTGTCATGTCATAAAACAATCATTAGGTCAGGCCAAACCTGATTTGCCGTCACACAGTCTGACACAAAAATAAGGCATCCCATGAGGCTACATCCAGTACAAACATCTCATGGAGACTAGCAAATCCCATAAACACATAACACACAGTTCCTGTCATAACATGCCCCAACAGCTCATGTGCATCTCTATGCCACATACTGCAAAACCCTGGACCCATACATGACCCGTCATCCCACACCTCATAACTGTTGTCAATCAGCTATTGTCGGTTGAAGGTGTCCGCCCCCCACAAATGCCCCCTTACCCCCTACACACTCACTAAAAACACATATACTGTCCTAACCCAAAAAAACCCACAGCCCTACGCACTTAACGTCATGACCAGAACCCCACCATTGTCTATGTGATGTGTTGAACAAATCCACTGCTGTATTGTGATGTTGTTGTAGCTGTAGCAGAAAGGAGTGTCTGAGGGGGGTGGGAGGAACAAAAGCCCCCTGCCTGCTGGTCCCCTCTGCAGAGCCACACATCATGGACAGGGAACATTGTCTGCATTGTGTCTCCCTTAAGGCAGTGTGCCTACTGACACGCTAGCCATCACACCCCTGTGTCCAAAGAAGCCAAGACCACAGTTACCAAAAGCACATGTGGCCTAAACACCAGCAGAACGTAGACACTATCCCTTTACAGATGATAAAATACTTGCACACATTATAGGCAAACAGGGGCGACCTAGACAACACTCCATTCTGTCCTTGCTGGTGCAGCAACGGCATTAGCCAGATTCACAAATCCTTTTCAGACGGGTGCTGAAATCCGCAATGTTACTTACGTGCAAACCCCTGGAAGAGCATGACCAGTGCAAATGCACACGTGATCAAAGGTGTGGTTGGACCTGTATTGGATTGACACACGTAAGCACATAGCTGAGCAAACTACCTATGTGTTTCCTATACAATACACAACCCCCCGTTCAAACCCCTGATGGATATTGAAATCAGACATATAACCCGCCAACTCAGGCTATCACTGTCCATCACCAGTCAGTACCAGCAGATGTGCTTCCCTCAACATACCCCGTCACTATTTTCCTGGTTGTTGCCCACCACTGATGGCCTCCTATGTTGCTTCCCTTGCTCTGTCTGAACCCTACAGATCTTTTCCAAAGTTTACCAGATCTGATCCCCAAGCCCTCATAAGTGGTACACAAGGTGCACATGAAACTCTCACGTGTCACACACACGCGCCAGCAGTGCACATGTGCAGGTAAGGTGTGACATTCCTGTGCTGTCATTCCATACCACTGAGTTCATAACACATCACCCATTACCTGTACATATTGAGAATATGTGTCTGAAGGTGGCTGTACCTGTGCAGACATTTCCAAACACTCCTCGGTTCAACAATGCTTCTGGCCATCTGAGGTGTTTATGGCTGCTGCATGCTGCACCTGACCTAAATAATGGATATGAGATGACTGTCCTTGCCCAATTCTGTTGCCACGTCAGTAGTATGTGGGTGTGTATGCAGAAGCTATTTTATGACTGTTGTGTTGGCCTCCCACATCTTCTTCCTGTATAGTGTTCTCTGTGTTTCTATTAGTTGTAGTACAGTGAGATATATGTGTTATACCCCTAACCATGTTCCCATATGACTCAGCACTATCACATTAGCATTAGTGTGGGATGTGTATGACATGTTGCTTTATGAAGGTGTTTTAGTGGAGAGGTATTTCATTGACCACCCTGTGTCCCATTCACAGCCAATCGACGTGCTCTGGAGCGGATTCGCTGTGCTGTGGAGCAGAACACCAGGGATGTTTGTGCTGAGCTCCGGACATTACATGAGGGGGTCGTAGCCATGCCACTAACTCGCATGTGTGAGGCCCTTGAGGGCATACGTGATGTTCTGATCCGAGCTGCACCTGCACCACCAATGTATCCGGAGGAGGATATAGCCTTGCCAGGGAGAGGGGCCCGACGTGGCAGGCGTGGCCGACCACGCCGTCAGTAACCTATGATAATATAGAAATGTACAGCAAGAAACCAAAGGTTTCTCTTTGTTGCACTGTTCATTTTTAGCAACTATGTACATAGTTTTTTCTGTTATTGCGGCTTGGTTTGGGTTATATGTGAAAGAAGACATATGTGATTAGTATGTTGTGTTTGTGTTATGTAATTGGCTTGGGGGATCTTTGAAATGTATTACACACATGTTTGTAACAATAGTTTTATATGAGAGAATAGCTGTGATAATAAACAGCTGTCCAAAAATAGATACACTGTTTCTTTCCAAAGAGTGTCCATTTGGTCCCATGTGTATCTCTGAGAGGGGGGTGGGAGGACCATAGGATCTGCAACCATGTCCACTGCATAAGCTACTTTGCCACACACATATACTATTTCCATGATCCACACATATGTAATGTTTCACTAGCACAATGTGTCACCACAGCCTCTGAGCTGCAGCGGCACAGTGTGCACAGACATCCATGTAGAACATGGGTGTGGAACCGTGATACTGTGGAGCCGCAGACCAGTCAGGTTCTGAGCATATCCCTAATGTATATGCTGGCGATATATATCAGCATTACAATTATCATGACCACCTTACTGGTTTGTGGCCCTCCAAGACTGGATTTTGAGAGCGCTGCCTTACACCTCTGTCATGTACGATTTATTTTGGGCTAGGTGCAGATGTCACAGACATCGGATGGTTATTTGGAATGCGTAACATTGCTCCTTGTTTCTCACCAGCAGTAAAGGGTGGTGGCAACGGCAATATGTTGTTGGTGGTGAGAGGTGAGGAGGAATATGACACACTCTAGGTAACATGTTTGATGTCGGGGACATCTGCGCCTTGCCCACTCACATTCCAAAATGGCAGAGGTGTAATCCAGGTCTCTCAAAAGCGAGCCCTGGAGGGCCGAAAAATCAGTCACGCTGACAGGATATCTCCAATTCATATATATCTCTGCCACACTCATTAGGAATATTTCCAACACCTGACTGCCCTGCGGCTCTACAGAACCACGGTTCACCACCCTTGATGTGGACACAGGGGTACTGTGTTATAAATGGCCTGTTTACGTTCCATAAACATCACCGTCTGGAACCCGTCATACACGACACATTGGTGGCATATGTGTGACCCCTGCCCTCACCTATATTAGTGGTCACATGCACCCCAACCCACCATAGGGATGCATGTTACAGAGGCAGACATTTGTGTGCCGCATATTTTGCCGGCTCATATATGTGAGAACATGTGGGTCATGTATATACATCCCTGTGGCAAGTACGTCTGTGGGGCAGCCACTACATTGTAACATGTAATGCAGCACCCTGCTATCACACACCTACACACATGATTTTCCCGACACACTGCATGTGGTGCCAATTGAGGTATCACACGCATGTTTACCCGTCAGGAATGTATGTGGCTGCACACATATGACATGCTGGCATCTATAGTCATATGCTACGTGAGACACGTGACCATTACAGGGTTCTGAACAAATACTTTAATATGTACAAACAAAAATAAAAACTATATACATATTTAGGGTAGGGGGAAAATGCCATCACCCACCCACCAAAAACAAACCCTCCCCACCCCGCACACACACACCCGCAATAAACACACTCCCACACACTAACCCCGAACCCCCACATGACCCCACCCTCCCTCAGCCTGCCCCGTGATGGCGGACAGGGCAGCACAGGGCACATGTGTGGACGTCACAGGCACCATCAATGATGCCTGTGACGCCCTTCAGGGGGTGGCTGCCGACATGGCAGATGCTCAATGTCAGCAACCACCCTCTCCATGGCTCCCGCCATCCATTCCTGCAGGTGCACCAACCGGTGCACCCGCTGCTCCAGTGCATCCAGAGCCTCACACAGATGTACAACACATCTGCCACCACACACACACATTGTTCCTGGTGTTTGTGTGGTGGCATCTGCATGCACTGTGTGTGGGGCCCTGGATGTTGGAGCCACCTGCCCTTGATGGCGGGAGCCAACAGTGCCCTGTGCTGCACTGTCCTCTATGTCACTCTCCCAGGCACCCTGCGGCCACTCTTCCCCCCCTGACTCCTCCCCAACACCCCCCACCACCTCCCCCCCACCCACATCACCTGCGCCCTCACCCCCCCTTGTGACCCTGGCACCCATACCTTCCATCCCAGCATCCCCATGACCCCCTCCGCTGTGTCTTCCTCAGGACCCTCTGCCTCCTCCCCACTGGTGTCCAGGACTACCACCTCCACGGCAGCGCGGGAGGTTGGGCCTTCGGAGGGCCATAGGCAGAGGTACGGGGGTCTCATCACTGTCATCACCATCTGTGGAAGATGACAGTCATCAGCACACGTAGATGTGTGTGACACATCACATGTACCCATGCAGGTACCATGCACACTGATGGGCCACTGTGACCTCTGATGGTGGGCAGGCCACGTCATCATATACACACCATCACCATGTGATGATTCTGCATTCCCTCATGCGCCTGCAGAGTATGCGGCCATGGTGCAGGCGTAGCTCCATCCCTTTCTTCCTCCGGATCCTCGACCTGTGTGTGTGAGAAAATATGGGTG